>CAEGAD010096914.1:0-55046 GCA_903067055.1 Poeciliopsis paucimaculata | reverse complement strand
CTCTGGAAAAACTGATCAGTCCTCTGATTTTACTCTTTATAGATACATGGTTAAGTAAAATGAAGATTGTTGAACTGCTGACAACATGTCTCTGAAATTCCAAGCAAAAACTTGGAATTTATTTTCAGAAAATGAGAAAAGGTCAAAATAATAAAAAAAGATGCACTGCTTTCAGACCTCGAATAATGCAAAGAAAACAAGTTTAGATTCATTTAGAAACAACAAAACTAATGTTTTAACTTAGGAAGAGTCAGAAATCAATATTTGGTGGAATAACCAGGAGGTTTTTAATGGGGTTCAGTGCAGATGAACCCCATTCATCTCTTAATTAAGAGATTAAAAAATCTCTTAATTTTTTCCAGACCTGCATGTAGTTGTTAACAGTTTTAGTTGGACAAAACTATTACATTTCTTATGTGAATGTATGTAAATAAGCAGTGACGTTTAGAAAAACACACCAACAAATAACTTCTCTTGGTCCTTAGCCCTGCTGGGGGCTAAGCAGCCCTAAAGGTCAGATCTTAGAATCGCCCCTGCCAATAATTAAACCAATAATTAATGTTGTCACATTCAAATTTTCAAAAGAAATTAACTAATAAGTGCAATAACGCAGCATTTATTAAAAGTTTTGTGCAGCTTTATATTATTGCGTTTGAAAGCAGTCTTACTGGGAGGAAACTTGCCCAAACTGGCAACCCTGGGATGGTGGGAATGGGAGAGACAGGGGGGGGGGGGGGGGAGAGATTGTGCAATCGTATTTGCAAACAACACTTGTGGTCTTATTCATAGAGCCTGGTTATTTTTACTTGCTGTGACGTCCGAAAAGAGGAAAGCAGCAGAAACAGTGGGCTAAAATTAGCTTAGCTCCAAAGCATTTTAAAACGCTCCATCTGTGACCCCCCAACAAAAACATGTGTTTTATTTCTCTTTATATAATGCCAATTAATCTTCATTAAATGTCACTCCTCTCGCTTTATTCCCCTGAATATGCAGAAAATAATTTATTTTTCATGTTCGACTATTTCTCTGTGCACTGCAAAAACACAACATCTTATTTTTGTCTAGTTTGGAGTGCAAATATCTTAGTTTTGTCTCATTTTCATCAAGATATTGGCACTTGTTTTGAGTCAATAATTTGTTAATATTGATTAAAAACAATTATTTAATTTATAACAAGACATTTCTCCCATATTATAAGTGAAATAATCTGCCAGTGGAGCTAGTACTTTTCATCAATATTAAAAAACGATTGACTTAAAACAAACTCCTATTTCTTGCTGAAAAGTTACTTAGTTTTGTCTCATTTCAAGTTTACATGCATATTTTTACCGGAGACTAAATCAATAATATTTCATAAAATTCTATGTTTTTGCAGTGTGTTGTCTTTTTTGTACAATGTTGACGTAATTACTGCTCTCAATATGATTTTTCCCACCAAATTGCCTTTGTTTGAGTCTGTATGATCCAGTTAATGATTAGTCGATTGCTAAATCAGTTGACGGTGACGTGAATAATCATTTAATTGTGATTAACCGATTAATTGTTTAATCCTGAATAAGTTTTATATATCTGTGAGCTGATGAGTGTAATTCGACGACCAATGCAAAATGTATATATATGTTCTTCAGCCTTGGCTTAAATAATGAACTGATTATGTTTAAAATGGTCTTTTTTGAGTCTGTGCGTGCCACTTAGCGATTAATCAATCTATGACTATTGTGATCATTGATTAATTGCACTTATTCCGATTAATCGCTTCAGCCCTAAATGTTTTACATATAAGTCCGCTCTTGTGTTAGTAAGAACGGACTTACTATTTTGAGTCTGTATGTCCTTCTTAATGATTAATCGATAACTAAATTATTTGTCAATTCCTTCAATATTTGATTAATCACAATTAATCCGATTCATCTTTTCAGCCCAGCCAAGTTAAAGCATAATGCACGTATCTTTACTGCTCTGACTGTGTTGTTCTTTCAGCAATTTGCCTATTTTTGAGTCTCTTTACTAAAGTTAGCAAATAATCAGTTGCTAAATTAGTCGAGAGCTATTTCATTAATCGATTAATCGCGATTTATCCAATTAATCTTTTCAGCTTAGCCCAGTTAGCGCAAACAACGTTTTTAGTTTGTACCGTTTGGGGTTAATTACTGCTCTGATTGTGTTGTTCTTTTAGTAATTTGCCTATTTTTGTGTTTGTATGCTCCAGTTATTGATTAATTGATTACTAAATTAGCCTGAGACTGTTTCATTGATCGATTAATTGTGGTTTGTGCGATTAATCGTTTCAGCCCTCATATCTTTTGCATATTGGTGAGCTCCTGTGTCCGTGTTGAGACGTGTAATTCGGCCTCCTTGCCCCACCAGCTGGTTAATTGCCCCCGTCTGCTCCGTTGGTAATGAGAGCGACTCAGTTAGACAAAAGAAGTGGCTTCAGTGGGAGACAGCAGCTTATAGGCTGAGCCGTGACAGCCTCCCCTCCCCGCATGGCGCCCCCTGACCGACGCACGCCCAGCCCTCCCTTCCCTTCCACTCTCCTTTCTGCCGCTTGTTTTCCCCCAACTTGCATGCAGCCCAAAACACACGCTTTGCCCCCCCGCCCCGTCCATGCCGACAGACGCTCGGAAACGCTCGACGCAGAAACACACGGCCAACCGAGAGGAACGGAGGGCAGAATCTGGCCTGACTGGCTGCTGCCTGTGTTTCAGCGGGAGGAGATCTTCCTGTGGATCTATCAATGACTTCTTTGTTTGGTTTGTTGCAGAGTGCCCCCTCCTTCAGCCCTCTGGAAACAGCCTCCGACCTGCAGCAGTAGTAAGTCAACGCTTCTTCCTTTCCCCAGCTCTCCAGCTTTAAAATCTCGCCTCATCCTTACAGATTTAATGTGATTATGAGAGGGATGAACACCAGTTTCCAGTAAAAGAGGCAAAAAACCAGCAGAACAGAGTGTCCCCTGGCTGCATTTTGTGTTGTTTTCCCTTCAGGTTGTAGATATGGCTCCTGTCGGGGGGGGGAGTTTATTTAAAGACAGGAACCTGGATGTCACTGGGATAAAGGGAACTCTCCCAGCTGCTGCATAACTTAAAAACTGTTACCACCGCCTGAATGTGCTGAATAACCAGATCATGAAACATGAGCGATTAATCAGATTAATCAACGTATTTAGTGATCGATTAATCGGTAACTGGAGTAAACAGACTCGAAAAAGGAAAATTGATGAAAGAATCACACAATCAGACCAGCAATTAACCCCAAAAAATTACAAATTTTGCATTTAAGAGAAATTAAATCCGTCTTTGTTCAACCCAGAACTCCACAAGTGGCATTTTCAGCTTCACCTGGTTCGAATTATGTAACAAAAAATCTACTTTTCTACCCAAATATTTCACTCCTGCTCTAGTTTAAAGTGCAAATATCTTATTAGATTTTAAATAGGACAAAACTAACTTAGAAGTAACTTTTCAGGAAGATACAGGAGCTTTTTTAAGTGAATAATTCTTTAATCTTGATGGAAAAGGAAATTAATTCAACTGCTTTTCCATCAATATTAAAGAATTATTCTCTTAAAAAGCTTCTATATCTTCCTGAAAAGTTACTTCTAAGTTAGTTTTGTATTATTTCAAGTGTAAAAAGATACTTGCAGAAGCAACTAGACATAAATACTTGTTAAAATTTAGTTTTTGCAGTGTATTCTGTTAATCCAAAAAGTTACCGTCAGAGTTTTTGCATTTTAAGCAAGAAAAAAAGGGAATAAATTATTTGTTCGAGTCCCAACGGGCAATTTCCCCCGTTTATACATGCAACTATAAAAGAAGGGAAAAAAGTTTATTTGCATATTTTTAAAAAAAGCTTAAATTAAAAAAAATCTGCAGAATGTGGGACTTTTATTTATCCGACTAATCAGTAATCAATAGATCAATTGATAACTGGAAAATTGTTAGTTGCAGATCAAAAGCTGCGTTTGATCTTCTGTTTGTGTTTGATGGAGACTGACAGCGTCTATTTCTGTGTCCTGCAATAAAATGCCAGGAATTTGTGGCTGCAGCACGGTAACTGTCTAGAGAAAATAAACCTTCGTTTCTGCTTTCCATCTGCTGTAGTCGTTATGTCACCAGGAGGGGGCGCCGGGGGGGCGGGGGCGTCTAAAATAAACCCCAAACCAGCTTTTTGTTCCATTGATACGTCTGTCGCTTGAGAGCTGGACAGGAAGCGATCCCTGATTAAAGACCGATGGAAGTTTAGCCACTCAAAACGTTGGCGGCGGAAAGCTTTGCTCATAAACCGACTTCCCTCTGAGGGGCAAATTTATGGTTGCTTCGCTGTTTTCCTGCCTCAGCAGAGCTCAGACCCGGCTGTTGAATCTGACACATTTCAGAACGGAAAGGCTCGACACTGAGAGGCCGGAGCGATCCGGACCCGTTTGTTCTGTCACCATGATGCCGCAGAACGGATGTAAACGACCTAAAACCGTCACAAAAATGTTTACAAAAATAAACATATTCTGTTTACTAGAACCTGTCTGACAACATGAAGTAGGTTCCTGAAAAAAACTGTCATGTTTGGCATAAAAGCAGAAAATCTTACAAGTATTTTTGTCTAGTTTTTACTGTAAATAACTTAGTACACTTTAACTGAAACAAAACTAACTTAAAAGTAACTTTTTAGCAAAATGTAAGAGTTTATATTAAGTAAATTATTCTTGAACATTCATAAAAAGTGGAAGAAAATCTCTGGAAAACTTCAGTTTTATTAATATTGAAGAATAATTGACTTAAAACAAGCTCTTGTTTCTGACTGAGAAGCTACTTTTAAGTTAATTTTGTCTTATTTTTCAAGTCTAATTAGATATTTAAACCAAAAACTAAATGGTTTTCCTCATGCAAAGATTTTTTGCCTACTTCATGTTGTCAAACAGGTTCTAGAAAACAGAAAATATTGATTTTTTTTTTGGCTGTTTTTTGCAGTGTAAGTAGAGCATCACACTAGCAGTCCAACATGGTGGTGGAAGTATTATGGTCTGGGCTCATTTTGGCGCTTCAAGAAACAATAAATGTTATTTTTTTAACTTTGGACGAGAATCCAAAGCGCAGCAATAAGTTTGACTCTGAATGATTTCATGAAAATTCAGAAGTGGCCTAGTCAAAGTATGAATGTGGCTGAATTACAGCAGTTCTGCAAAGAAGAGTGGATCTCACGTCCTGCGCAGTTTACAGGACACTGCAAAAACAAAATGGTAGTTTTATCTAGCCCTTTCTTAATAAGACAAAACAAATTTTATTTTTCTGCTAAAAATTTACTTATAAATTAGTTTTGTCTTTTTTAAAGTGTAATAATATATTTGCAGTAGAAACTAGACCAAATATTACGTGGTAAGGTTGTGTGTTTTTGAAGTGTTGATCGATCTTAAGTGTTTAGATTTGATAAAAGAGCAAAAACGGAACAAATCTGACATTTTTTACCGTCTTGTTTAACGAAAAGTGATCAGGAAAGATTGTAAACTGGAGATACTCAGGGATGTGCAGCATGGAAGTGCAGAACATGCGCCACTTGGCGTTTGCTTTTACTAGAAGCTTCTCAGGAGATTATTTTAAATCTGATCGTAAATCAGCCACAGAAACATTTACGTGAATTCCTGTTGCACACCCAGACGCCATGCCAGAATATTTCCCCTTCCACCTCTGAAGGAGCCGCCTGCTGCTCAGCGACTTAAAAACGCTTCTCTGTCGCAGCTTTTCGGCAGAATGAGGACAGCGTGAGCAGCGCATGGAGGGAAGTGGAGCCAATATTTATGGAAATAATTCCCAACGCAGGGAAATCTCCTCTCTGCCTTCGCTCTGGATCCACGTTTTTCCCGCTCTAATTACATCACATCCCACAAGCATTTCACATATTTACCCAGAATCCCCTTAATGAGGCCCATACGACGGAGCATTACCCGCTTCTCGTTCTATTTTTTTAGATAATAAACTATGGAAGGAAATTAGTTCCAATATTATTGTAACCAAGGAAAATTCTAAAATGTGACAAAAATGCATTTTAAAAAATTTTAAAAACTTCTCAATCAAAAAATATGATCTAAGATCCATTTTCAATGTGTACGTAACTATGCAGTTTGTTAGTTTTACAGATTTTTATTTTATTTATTTTCAAAAAAGTATTTCAATTAGCAAAAATAACATCTAAAAAAGTAATAAATAAAATTAAATCTGAAAAATATTTAAAAATGTATAAATCTGAAAAAATTGTAAATTTTTTTTTTTTTCAATTTATTTTTCTGTTTAGAAATTTTTTTTTTTGAAAAAGTAACAATTAAATACAAAAAACCTAAAAAAAAAAAAAAAAAACAACAAAAAACTAGTGAGCTTCAAGTTATTTTTGCTTCAATTTTTTGAAACGATAAAACATTTTTAAAGTTCATTTTAAAATTTAAAAAACATGAATAAATTAGCAAAAATAACATCTGAGAAAGTGATTAAAATGAAATCAATCTGGAAAATGTTGAACTGCAAGTTATTTTTGCTCATTTTAGTTTTTAAATTTTTCCAATTTTTTAAAATAAAATCTAAAAAAAAACTATTAAAAATGAGCAAAAATAAAACTCGCAAAGGAAATAAACATATGAAAAATAACAAACTGCATAAATGTATTTTCAGCTTAATTCAACATGTTGTGAATTACACTCAAAATGTGACTTTGATTTAGTTTCATTTTTTAAATTAATTTTTTTTATATTTAAATTTTTTGAAACATGCTCCTCGCCTTAAACAATATTGGAACAAATTTCTCTCCATAAATCTCTGAAATAAATATCGGCTGTGTTTAATCAACTTCTTTCTCTCTCGTTTGCGCTGCAGCTCCTCTAGCAAGTCTGGACACAACGAGGTGGAGAAGGACGGGGGGTTGTCGTCCGGCGACCCCGCCGCTCCAGAATGCGACCGACACGTTTACAAGAGCGTCCTGGAGGGCGGCGACATTCCCCTGCAAGGCCTGCGGGCTTTAAACAAGCGTCTTGGCAGCTCCTCCTCCTCTAAAGGTAGGACGCTACCTCAGCATCAAACATGGCCGCTCACTGCAAAAACACAAAATAATAACAATAAATGTACATTTATTTGGTAACTTGAATGCACCATTTAAGCACCAGTTGCTTAAATGCACCAGTTGCTTCAGAAACTTGGTCAAACATGTAAAAGTATTTTATTTTTGTTCAGTCAGTACAGTTAGGAGTAGAACAGCCAATGTAAAATAAATTACAAAGAAATTCAGGTTGACTACTTTGGTCAAACATGTTGAAAATAAACTGAAACATTCTTTCAAACGGTTCATGAAGAGCAATTGGAAATTCTCAATATAATGTAAAATGAATAGTAAAGCATAGAATGAGATCAAATAGATCTGCCCTTATGGATCAGGAACAGTCACCAATAACCGTTATAGATTTTTTTTTCTATATCAGAACCAATACAGAAACTATAAGTAAAAATTTTTTAATCTGTACTCAATATTCAATTAAATCTATTGACTGAAAAATATGTTTTTTACATTATCATTATAACATTATCATTTTGTCGTAATGTAAGGCAGATTATTTTTTTATTTTTTTAAAATTTGTTCCTCCTCCATCTCCTAGTGATTCTAGAAACAACCAATCAGAGCCAGGAGGCGGGTCTTACCGCTGTCAATCTCTGCAGCTAGCAGTGAGTGCTAAAGCTAGATAGCAGAGCCATTGATGATGGCTTATAAACAGTTTTCCTATGACGGTGCTAATAAAACATTTAGCAGCGTGTACACAAAGTTGATTGACAGCGGTCAGATCCACCTCCCGGCTCTGATTGGAATAAAAAAAGACATTTTTGTAAAAGTTACATACTGCACCTTTAAAACAAGCTTTAAGTTTTGCTTTATTTCAGTTGTACTAAAACATTTGGAAATTAGACTAAAAATACTTTATAAGATTTTGTGTTTTTGCAGTGTAAACAGCTATTAAAGCTGCAGATGTTGGAAAATTTTGAAACTTCCAGATGCATGTGATTCGCTGAACCGATCTGTTGGATTACACACAGTGCACATTATCGGCCAATCACGTCGCAGCATTCATTACCGTCTATAAACCAGGAAATCATAAGAAGTTCCTTTATTTCTGTCATTTATGGAGGGAAATTAGTTCCAACATTATCACAAGCAAAGAACATGTTCCAAAAGTTTACATTTGAAAAACTTCTCAATCAAAAAACAAGATTTTAGCGTAAAATCTTGTACATATTTATGCAGTTTGCTCATTTTTTTATTCACATTTTTTACACTTTTTAAAAATTCAAAAATTAATCCGAAAATATATGGAACTGCATAAATTATTTGTTATGACTCAAAAAATGTTTTTTGATTGAGAAGTTTTTCAGAGTTTCATTTTTAAAAACATTTTCCACAAATTTCCATTTTTTAAATATTTTCTTTGCTTGCAATAATTTTGGGATAATTATTGTCTCCACAATGGGCAAGTTTCTGTGCAACAGCAGCAAAATAAAAGGCAATAAAAGCCTTTTGAAAAATGTTAAAGCGAATAGACTCACACAAAGACAGAATAAAAATAAAATGGATTTCAGTACAGAAAGGTCACATTATGTCCACAAATTGCCATAAATAAATAATTAGAGGTCAATTCCAGAGAAACTGGCTGCATCCAACTATATTAATTGAAAGTTGAGTGAAAGAAAAAACTGTGGTCAAAATATACACAACCAACAGGGATTGAAAGCTTGTTTTGGCAAGAAGCTACTTTGAAAAGGTGATTTATGCGTTTATCACATCGTGTTGGCCAAGCTTCCAGTTCAATACATCAACATCCCAAATGACTTGTTATAAATGCACAAGGTTTTTTTTGCTGTTTTACATTTATGTTTTTATTTATTACAAGATTTATTTATTATAAATCCACAAGTACAACTTTAGCAGAACAGATTTTGAATCCCTGTTACAATTCTTCTACCACAGTTCTTCCTTCCACTCAACTACCATCAATACACTTGCAAAAGAAACAACCATTTCAAAGTGTTTTTGGTCGCCTTTTTAGTGTAAATATGGACTGAGACAAAAAATAACGTTTCAGGAAGATATGGAAGCTGGTTTTAAGTCAATAATTCCTTTATAATGGTGAAAAAGTTCTAGTTTCCCTGGCAGATTATTTCTGCCCTGCGCCGTTACCTAGCAACGCCAGCCAAGCACAGCCCGTTACCTAGCAACCGAGTTCTAATTCCACTGACAGATTATTTCGCTTATAGAAAGACATTTGCCAGCAGAACTAGTATTTTTCTATTAATAAGGAATTATTGACTGAGGACAAGCTCCTATTTTTTGCTGAGAAGTTGGTTTTGTTTTACTTTATAAGATATTTGCAGTAGAAATTAGACCAAAAAATACTTTGCGTTCTGCCACAACTAGCTAAAACTAAATAAACAAACGTTCTAATTTATTTCGATGCGCCTGTGGATCTTTTCACGTGTTTATTTTTTGACTCATGTTGGATCTGAAGTTGTCTGGAAACCCAACCTTGTGGATTTTTCCCCACGCTGCCGCCCAGCTGGAACGGTCTCCAGGCAGAGCGGGTATGGATGAGGACAGATAAACAGAGCAGTGAGATAAACAGAGGGCGGGCATAAGGAAGTCAGCTGTCAGTGTGGGGTCAGGAGCTGGAATGCCGGAGCCCGGGGTGGAGGGGAGCGCAGATCCAAGGCGGGGGCACTTTGACCCGATGTACCGAGCTGAGTAAACACGCAACAGTTACCACTTTTAAAGCAGAACTGCAGGATAATTATAACCCCAATGCTGGAAACGGTGATTGTTGCAAGCAGATGTGGAGCTACGCAGTGTGAAAAATCACCATTTAGTCAACTGACTAACATGCAGCTCCTGCCTGAGGGTCGTTTGAGTCACTCGCTGCTCATGAAGCAGAGAAAGAAAGAAACCAAACACTCCATCATGTGTTTCAGCCTTATGCTCAGAAAAAATCTAACATTTAAAGAGCTAATGATTAATTTAGTAATCGATTATTCTGGCGATTAATCGGATAAAAAATATACATTCTAATCATTTCTCGTTTAGCCACTTTTTTATCCTATATTATAAATACATTAAAATATACAAATAAACATGTAATCCAACCCCTTTTTTAAATAGGAAATGCAATAACCTAGCATCCTTTTAGTTAGAGCTAAAACTTTTCAACATTTTGACAAAAACACATTTACAGACAAAATGCTAATTTTAGATATTTTTGTACATGTTTGGCTGAAGTACTCCTCTGACTCTGTTCAGTCAGCAAGTCAGCTTTTTTTCCATTTGGACAGTTAACGATTAACTGATTACTAAAGTAGTTGACGATTATTTCAATAATCGACTAATCATGATTAATTGTTGTTAAAATTAAAGTAAAAGTTACTTCTGATCAGTAATTATTTGCCTGCTTTGAATATGTTGGGGTTTTTTCCACCAAATGGCTGTTTTTGGGTCCAGTTAGCGATTAATCGATTACTGAATTACAGTCACAACTGGTGGCTCTGTGATGTATTTATGACATAAAGCACTTTGAACTGCCTTGTTGCTCACATGTGCTACAGAAGTAAGCTTGAACTGAGTTAATTCAATATTCGATTAATCCGATTAATTGTTTCAGCTCTAAGTCTTTGTTCACAAAAAAACAAAACCCTGAGTAGCTGTGCTGCATTCATGAGCAGGAGTGAGTCTTTTCTCTCCATCTGCCATGAATAAAACGCAGAGTCATCCTCCGCAGCGCGTGTTTTCCTGACAGATTTGATCGGTCGCTCGCCCCGCGGCGGAGCCTCGCAGCGCGTGAAAGTGTTGTGTCATTTCCAGGCACCATCTGGATCGCAGTCATGAGTCACCAGGCGCTGACACAAGCTTTTCCTAGCACATTTCAGCTTTTAGCTGCGGGGCGGTTGGATCAGGGTGTGTTTTTAATTCACAAACTCAGGGAAGCAGCGTGATAGCAGCTCCGCCTGCAGATCCTGCAAACAAAGCTGTGTTTCAGCCTTAGTCCTTTTCCTTCTACTTCACAATTACTCTCTATTTTGCGTTGATCGATCACCTAAAATCCCCTCAAACAACCGAACATGATAAGCCTTTAGTTTTAGCTAGCTTAAACAGCCTCCAACATCACATGACATTTCATGGCATGTCGCTGTTTAAACGCCGTCTGTTGTTGTGTCGATGATACAGGCTCCTACGGTGGCCCCGAAGGTCCAACCACATCAACAAATCACTAAAACACAACAACATTAATTGTGTTAAGCACAATTACAACAAGAATGGAAAACCCAAGAGCTTGGCTTTAGAATGTTTAGTGATTTGCTGATGTGGTTTGACCTTCAGGGCCACCGTAGTTTCTTGCCAGAGAGCAAATTCCTCCTGGTTTCATTCTTACCATGCAGTAAACATCTACTTGATGTTCACAGCATCAAGTCTGCTTCCTCTCATCCACTTTTGATGGAATTAGGTTTTTAGCTCAGACTCAAACTGTTTTTGTGTGTAAACTTTGTGACGTTGTAATCTAATATGTTGTTTATTCTGTTGTCCTGCATGCTTGCCAGTGGATTATAAAGGTGGGAATGGCTATTTAATTTCACCCTGCTCCTCTGTAAATAGTCGAACGGTTCTTGCCAGTAGTGCAATAGGTGACCAGTGTAAGAGTAAGAAGCCCCTGTCTGCTGCCAAAGCCTGCATACCACAGATCCTGCCCTCTAAGTTCAAGCCCAAGCTGCTGCCCCCTGGTGGTGACGGCCAGGACTGCATGAGCGATGGCGCCAGACAGCCCAAGTCTCACAGCTGCGAGGATATCTACCCAGGGCGCTTTGGTGAAGAGGAGGACCGGGGCGTCTCCCCTGCGGTGAGGCGGAGCGCGTCCGGGTTCTCCAGCCTGTACCGCTCCATGCATCTCATCCAGCGGCCCAGTTCGGTCGGCTGCAGCCCGCACGGTAGCGTCCGCAGCCTCACCTCGCTGTTTGAGGCGGCCAAGAGCGATGCAGAGAAGTCGGTTGGGACCGTTGGACGGGACAACGTGTCGTCACGGGTCAGCGAGTTCGAAACGATGATCCGGCGGTCTAGCGCCGCCCCCAGCCGCTCATCGTCACTGCCCGCCCTGGACTCCGGGCGGAACCGCAGCCCCGACCGAGTGGCGTCCGCCGTGTCCGCCGAGGCGCTCCCGACGACCGAAGCCACAACGACAGGCGTTAGCACTGCGGCGGAGGGCGGGAACTCCAGGGTTTTGTCTCCGGAGGACGAGGTGGCTTCGTCATCGGGGGATGGACAGGAAGTGGAGCAGATCCTCAGCGGATCCAAAACCCCTCCGCTCCACCACCACCACCACCTGCACCACCTGAACCATCCGCTCCTCCTAAAGCCCAGCAAGTGCAAAGGCGCCTGCCCGGCCTCCTACACCCGCTTTACCACCATCCTGCACCACGAGAGGCAGCAGGACACACCGGCTGCTGCGGAGCGGAAGGCCAGGCTACCGGGAAACCTCTTCCTCATGGGCCCGGCGCCCTTCAGGCTACGGAAGAACCCACAGCCGCACCAAACCCGCCGGACGCTGTTGGCCACCAGGGTGACGGCGGGCGCCCACAGGCCCCTCATCCCGCGGCGGCTCTCCTCTCTGGAGGTCGTGGAGAAGCTGGAGGGCGGCGGGTCGGAGCGGCTGAGTAACGGCCAGGTGTTTGACGCCAACGGGAACCTACTGGCAGCTCACCATAGAGGTCGCTAACTCCATCCCTTTCACTGCTCTGTGGTCTCTCATTGATCTTCACCTTCCTCCTCCACAAAGCAACGCCACCGTCCTCTCATTTCCAGTCTGTGTGGTGTGTTCAAGTGACAGGGAACTGTCCATCTTCCATTTTCACTGTGAATGAGAACTCTCATCCAGGCGTCTAGATTATGTAGAAAATTGCGATTTCCACTAAATGCTCAGCTGTCTAAAGGTATTTTCACACCTGATACTTTGGTAGACTTGGTTTAATCGGGGATCAAAATTGCAACATTTGTATAATTTTCAGCTGCTGTGGTTCTCTTTCTCACTGCACTGACAAACAATCCAAACCCTTTGAAAAATCTGTTCCCCTCCTCGCCTGTGGGGTCGCTGCACCAAGAACCACTGGAGGAAACGCCACACAAACTAAGCGCATCTTCCTTCTTCGTGAAATGTAAACAAAAATGGAGTGGTGTCAAATTTTAGTGGTTAGAGGATTTCTCTTTGTTTTTGGCAACAAAACCACGAGTTTAAACACGCGTGTTTGTTTTGGTTCAATTTACCCAGAATGCCCTGCGCTATAACCCGCCTCCTGGTAGAATCGGTTTGATTGGGGACCAAAGTTGCAACATTTGCTACATTTTCAGCTGGTGTGGCTCTGTTTTGTGTCAAACAAACCAAACTAATTAGAATATGCAGTTCTCCTCCTCACCTGTAGGGGAGCTGCACCAAGAAAGGGTTTAGATCGTTTGCAGTGAAAAAGAGAACAGCAGCAGCTGAAAATGTAACAACTGTTGCAATTTTGGCCCTGAATTGTCAGGTGTGAAAACACACTGATCCGTTTAGCAGAGAAAACTAGTTAATTTTTCTATCCACACAATTAGCCTGTTTAGCTTAACATAGCTTAGCTGCATACAACTCTGTTTTTAGCACCATTATGCTAACTCTATTTAACTTAAAATCTAAATTATTGAACCCTTTATACACTGCAAATTGCAAACAAACCAGTTTTCTCCTTTATGAAGACTTTTTTTTGTGTATTTATCTTAGACTGCTTTTTCTTAAGATTATTAAACACTAAATGCCGGCTGTGGCCTTCACTCATCCAAACACTTCACTGACAGCAGGAGCTTCAGGACGCCTTTCGTAACATACATAAATATCTTCCGGAAATCAGATTAGAGTCCTGAAGGCTGTGAAAGCATTACATCTTTACAAGTTATAGTTTACACTTAAATGCCTGCTGAAGATTGGCAAACACTTACCTGAAAAGTAAAAGCCAAAAGTTAAGGATATAAAGAGAAAGCTGCTAAAACGTCTGTGACATAAAAGATGATGAATCATCATTTTGAAACTTTTCACCTGTAATGTGACTCAAACTGCATCTTTTAGGGATGAAATACCAAAACGACTTGGGTTGTAGCTGTTTGTTACAACCTACACAGCCCATTATAAAGTTCTGGTCAATGGAGCATAGAGCTCAAAATAAAATCTCCAGTTTATTTCATACCAAATTCAGTTTCCAATTTCAATAGATGTTTTCTTCTTGCTCTCTTTTCTAAATTAGAAATTATAAATGACAGAAATATTTAATAAGTGGCTATTACTTCAATCATTGGTTCTGAGTTTTACACCTGAGGACTGAGGCACGGCTGTGAGAATTGTTGTGAAATTATGAGAATATACTCAAACTGTTGTCGGAGTAAATACACAGTTTTACCAGAGGAACGTCTAAAAATTGCGAGAGAATTTAGTTTTAATTTTAAAAAATGCTTGTAAAATACATTTTTGTTATTTTCTCATAAAATTACTACTTCATTCTCCTCATGTTTCAACTTTACTCCAGTAATATTAATATTTTATTCTCGCATTACTACGATTGTCTTCTTGTAAGATTATGATTTTCTTTTTGCAAAAATAAAAATGAATTCTACTCCCTAATATTCCAAGAAAAGAAACTGTTAGGCTTGTGAAATAAGATTGCAGCCTTGGGCTGACATTAATCAAGAAAAGCATTGATGGAGAAGAAAGTCCAAAAATGCGATTAATCGTTAATATTGATTTATTGACCTGGAGGTGTGAACCAGGAGGTATGAATCTGGTTTGAATGCTATGTGAACACCAAGCAAACCGGAGACTGCTCCAAAAACAGGAAGTGGACTAGAGCACAGTGCATTCTGGGTAAATACAACCAAAACAAACACATTAGCTTAGCGCTAACAGGAGGAATGACTTGTAGTTTTTTACCAAAGACAAAAGAGAAATCCCAAAGCAGCTAAAATCTGACGCTATTCCATTTTTTTTACATTTGGTGAAGGAGGAAATCGCATTTCGCGTCTTCTTCGTTTTCTCCAGGTTTTCTTGGTGCAGCGCCCCCACAGGTGAGGAGGGCAGCAGGTTTTTCAATTAGTTTGGATT
Organism: Poeciliopsis paucimaculata; assembly: GCA_903067055.1. Taxonomy (NCBI): domain Eukaryota; kingdom Metazoa; phylum Chordata; class Actinopteri; order Cyprinodontiformes; family Poeciliidae; genus Poeciliopsis; species Poeciliopsis paucimaculata. The sequence goes on along the minus strand of CAEGAD010096914.1, from coordinate 39,877 downwards.
ATCTGACTCAGGGCAGCGTGAAGGAGAACCACAGCAGCTGAAAATGTAACAAATAGCTGCAAATGAACCTCATGTGAAGCATGGTGGTGGCAGTATCATGCTTTGGTGCTGGCTTTTACCGCCAGAAAGCTGCAGCACAACACTGATACAAAGAACCCATTTAGCTCATCGGAATTAGCTTTTTGGCAAAGATTGAAGCACAAACAGTAAAATTAAACTTTGGTTCCACCTGCTCACCGCATGCAGACACAAAGCAGTTCAGGTCATAGGTCACAATTAAGTTTTGCAACGGCTTTTTTTCCTTTTTCATAGAAAACTGGCATGTTAGCAGAGATCTACACGCTTTTTATATCCATTATAACCTTATGTAACTGATGCATTTCTATATTAATTTTGGTTTTTCGTCATCTTTTTACTTTTAGACACGTCGTCAATCTTTACTTCCCAAACAGATGAGATATTTCCTGTTTGGGAATTGATAAATTAATAAAATAAATGTAAACTTTTAAAAAGTATTGGTCACTCGCCATCAATTCTCTCATGATTTCAAGTTGCTTTTTTGTTTTTTACCCGAGTTTTTTACCCTGTAATTTTGTATATTTTTTCCAGCATTTGGTCATTGTTTTCATCCCTGTCTGCATGCAGATGTTTGTGTTTTGCAGTGTACTTTGTTTTTTGTGGTCATTTGATGTGTGCATGCTTATTATAGTACTTCCTTTCATTCAGTTAACTGGAATTGAGGAGGCGACTGCGAAATTTTAGTTTAAAATTGTTATTATGCGATGTAAAGTTAGCGATTAAATCATTTTGCTGTTTCTGTCAGACTCGTCCCCAGCTCATGGGGAAAGCCAGGATGAAGTGTTGAGGAAGCGTCATGGGGACAAAGAGGTGAACTCATCGCTAAAATGTGTGCAGATTTTTTAGAAATTAGCAACAGAAATGCAGCTTTCTGTTTTGTTTTCCTGACAGAAAATCCTGGAGGAGCAGCGGCGGCTGAAGCGGGAACAGGAAGAGGCCGACATCGCGGCCCGGAGGCACACGGGGATTGTTCCGACACACCACCAGTTCATCACCAACGAGCGCTTCGGAGACCTGCTCAACATCACAGATAACGCCGAGAAACGGAAATCAGGCGTCGAGGTACAACGCAGGGCCGAGTCTTATCACCGCTGCAGGCATGAAGACGGAGGAGGGGGACTTTCTGCACTCTGATAAATAAATATTTCTGTCTAGTGTTTCGTGAAAATATCTTAGTGCTGCTGAAATAAGACAAAACTAACTTAAGAGTAACTTTTCAGGAAGATAGAAGTTTGTTTTAAGTCAATAATTCCTTAATATTGACGAAAAACTAAAAGTTCTACTGGCAGATTATTCAACTGTCTCTGCGCTGTTACCTAGCAACGCCAGCCCAGCCCAGTCCGTTACCTAGCAACGGTAATATTCTGCAGTTCTAGCTCCACTGGCAGAATATTTCACTGAAGAAATTTTTCAAAATAACAGAAACTGAAATCGAGAAAACGACGCAGACAGAAACCATAACTAACTGGGACCATATTGTGCATTTATAAAAGTAACTTAACTGAAAATCGTTTTTGTTTTCATGGAATCTATTTATTTGTCTTTTGAACTGATGGGAAATTATTTTTTTCCCTCAACACAAGCAGTTTATGTCAGCTGAAAAAAATCCAGATTTTCCAAAAGTTTAATCTTCAAAAATGTTATAAATTGATCAAATCAATTACCCACCGTTGCTAGGTAACGGCACAGGGACAGTTGAATAAAATCAATCTATTGCCCGGTCCTACATTAAATTCTGTTGTTCCTCATCAATTTTAACAATTGAGGAATATTTTATCCAAGGAAAAACATAATTTTCTGGAAAAAAATAAAAAGAAAACATTTCTCTATAATTAATGACGTCATTTATGATTTTTAAATCTGTAAAATGACACATTTGCAACAAAAACTACCAGAAGTCCTGTAAGGTTTAAGTTGATTCAGGAGATAATATTTCATAAATTTCATAAATTTGCCATTTAAATCTTAGAGGACTCTGAAATTTTATGTCACAAATATTTAAATAATTTATTTTGTTACATTTTCTTGCAACAAAATAAAATAAATTTTGATTACAATAATGTCAGAGAATATATAAGTTTTAATATCATATATTTAATAATTGAATTAATGAAAATGATAATTTTTTTCTCGCAAATTTTAAGACTTTTGAATAGCAAAGAATTTTTCTTCTAAGTATTTGATGTTAATCTAAACATTTTTGAGTGTTTTGATGGAAATTTACTCCACTTTACTTTTTGTTTTAAGCCAAAACTGAAAATAAAAACATATCGAGCTCACAACACGACTCAGGAAGATCTTCTTTTACTACATGCCAGAAAAAACAATCCGATTAAAATATATTGGAATTTTATTGCTAAACTAACTGAAAAGTTTCATTTGTACACAGAGAACTCCAGCCATGGCACGCTTTGACTTCAGAGCAGAAAGCCTAAAGTAGGTGAAAATTATCAGAATAAAGACAATAGTCAGTCGTTGTGCAAAACTTTAAGCCAATAAAATGTGCTGTTTGTGTTTTTCAGGGAATTACCGTTTCAAAAGGGGGATATTGTGTACATAATTCGACAAATCGATCAGAACTGGTATGAAGGGGAACATCATGGAAGAGTCGGCATTTTCCCACGAAGTTACGTTGAGGTTGGTTGAGAATTACTGTTGATTATGCAGGGGGCTCCACTTCTGCTTTTCAAAGATGTACAGTTGCATAATTGCACATCTGTTTGCAGCCAGTTTCAGCATGAGTTGGGGCATTTTATTTGGATTTAAAGTGGCAGCAGCACATTCTGAAGCTGAGCAGATTAAAATATTATCAGAATATTTTAATCTGATAATATTTTATCAGATTAAAATATTAGCAGATTAAAATATTATTATTTAAGAATGATTTTGTGCAAGAAAAATTTAATGAACATGCTTTGTATAGCTCACAGATCTATCCTAACTTACAATAAATCACCTTTAATGGTTTCATGTTGCAGCTCCTGCCTCCGACAGAGAAAGCCCAGCCAAAGAAAAGCGCCCCGGTTCAGGTTCTGGAGTACGGAGAAGCGGTCGCCCGCTTCAACTTTAAGGGAGACACAGTGGTGGAGATGTCCTTCAGGAAGGTGAATCATCTGTCTGCGGTACTGATAATATTACTGAAGCAGAACCGTTCTGACCCGACCTGGTGGTTCTGCAGGGCGAGCGGATCACGCTGATCCGCAGAGTGGATGAGAACTGGTACGAGGGGAAAATCTCCGGCACCAATCGGCAGGGCATCTTCCCCGTCACCTACGTGGAAGTCCACAAGCGGCCGCGCGTGAAGAACGGCGTGGACTACCCGGACCCGCCAGTCAGCCACTCGCCGCAGCGCAGCACCAACGCCTCGCCGCAGGTCAGCCTCATCTGGGTCGTGTTTAAGACTGGGCCATAAATACATTTTTAACATTTTAATATTTGGAAAATCTGGATTTTTTTCCCTGCCAGTGCACACTGTGGGTTTCCATGGTCCAGGGCGGCCATCTTGCTTGACAAGCGTGTTTAAAAGCTTCTATTTATTTGGACTCAAGTAAATTTTACAACAAAATATAACGGCCAAGCTAAAAAAATTTATTTTATTATGCAAATAAAGTCATATTATTACAAAAATAAAGTTGGAATATTAGGAGATTGAAGTAGGAAAAGAGCAAAAAAAATAAAATGGGCGATTTTGAGAGTAAACCTGTCACAATAAGCAATTAATCACATGATAAACTAAAATTAGCTCAGTAATTTCCACTCTGCGATTAGCATTTTTTTAACTGAAATTTTATTTACAGAGACTTCTTAATCTGTTTTATTCACAGCTTCAGTGGTGTATGATTTTCATTTCTATTTTCTTTATTAATTTTGGTTGTATTGTTCATTTATTTATTTTGGACATTAATAAAACCGACCTGTTCCAGTATTAAATACTCTTCTCACCAAATTAAGGTTTCTTAGTTTTTGAGAAATGAACTTGAATTATTATTACTTGAAAATTGTCTCAAAACAACAATATTATAATTTATTGCAACGATTTCTGGGACGATTTGTTATTGTGACAGGCCAAGATGAGAATTTTGTGAAGTTATACTTCGGTATCAGTTTTACAGAATTGGGAATAATAAATATTTTAACACATCAGCATCAGATTATTATCAGCAGCAGGACTTTGAACAATAAATAAATAACAGTATATATCGCAGCAGACACATGATCAATATCAAAAGATAACACGTTTGATTGAATATTCGATATATATAATCCTCACTGAGCATTCTGGGAGATGTAGGCAGAGGAAATGCTTTAGCCGCTCAGCCTCTCACAACTAGAGAAGCTAGCTCACTCACTTCTTGGTTACCTAGCAACAACCTTTTGAGTAACTTGTGGTTACCTAGAAACAGTTTGTTGAGTAACTTGCGCAGCAGCAGTTTCAGGTTTTCGACACGCATAACTGGTTAAAAATAAAAATTGTGGTCAAACGGGAAAGGCGACGCTACCAGTCTGGCAGGTTTTCAGATGTTTAAAACTAAAAATCTAGTCAATAATTATTGATATCGACTGATATGAAACTTTTATACATTTTTCAGTAATATCATCAAGCCCTACTAATATCATGACTTTATTGTTATAAATAAACAAATAGTCTTGTAGCCTGGCCTTAACACTGTAGAACTCAGGTAGACAGACATCAAACACTTGAAACAAAAATCCACTTTTTGCAATTTAATTTTCAGAAAAACATTTGAAAGAAAATGAAGATTTAATTTTTAAATCGCCCAGCTCTCGTTATGTCCCTTTGTCCTCTCTGTGTTCACTTCATCTCTCTTTATTGTTGTTGTTTTGGTGAATTTTTCTCATCTTTTATTTCCCGCTCTGCTCCTTCCATCTTGTGTGAAAAGCTGTATCGTAACCGCCTCACCACCTCCCCACTGCCGCTGCCCCGCTCCCCGCGCCGCTCCGTCTCGCCCGAGGTCCACGCCGTCTCATCCGAGTGGATCTCTCTCACCGTGGGTGGTGGCAGCCCCCCAGCTGCCCCGACACCCCCCCTGCCGCCGCCGCCCACCGTCTCATACCGCTGGGGCGAGTACCTGCCCCCGCCGTACTCCGCCAGCCCCGTGCCCTGCGTCTCCCCCATGGCGTCTCCAGCCGCCTCCCCGCTGCCGCCGCCGCATCCGCCCAGGCCCGGCTCGGCCACGCCCTTTCTCACCTTCACTCCGCCGCAGGGGGAGGACTTCCTGTCGCGCAGCGTGAGCCCCAGCGGCGGGCCGGTGCTCGAAGGCTGGCTGAGCGAGGGGGAGAGCACGGAGGCAGAGCGGGGCCGGGCGGCCCGGGGCAGCAGACAGAGTAGCCCTGCAGAGGTACCACCTGCATGGTGTGTGGTGTTCCCTGCAGAACGACCTTTGACCTCCCTAGAGTAGCTGTGGATGTGGTTCAGATGTGTGCTCATCACTTTTGCAGCGCCTTGGAAAAGTATTCACAACCTCTGAACCCAGTGGTGTCCAAATATGTTGCCATGAGAACCAAAATCATTCATGCTACAACAGGAATGGTGTGTTACAGGATTTTAGGCCATAAAATATATATATATTCTTATTCAAAAAAAGAATTGAATTGTTAATTTGCATCTTTTAATGTATTTGTAATTTTGCATAAACAAAGCTTAAGTGAGTCAAAGAAAAATCTGCAAAAACATGCTAAATATTTTGTCTGATTAACTGAATATTAAAATAGTTATTAGTTGCAGTCCTAATTACGACAAATCTAAAGTAGCTTAAATTAGAGATGGGAAGAAAAAGAGTATCATACTTCGGTCACTTACAATATCATAGAACAGGAGCATCTTTATCTATGTATTACTTACTCCAGACTCCCCCTAGTGGTTTGGAGGACTTCCTATTGTGGAACGAGTTTGCAGCATTCCATACTTCCTGTTCTTTTTGTTATTTGCATGCTTCCCTTTTCTTTTGTAATTGCAGGTTTTTGCAACAATTTCATTGCAGTTGTTTCACCGTTTGCGTTATTAAAAAAACAATTGATCATTTTCCCTTCCATGCTTCAAAAATGCACTAAAAAAACCACTGAATATGGTGGTTTTAACGTGACAAAATGTGGAAAAGTTTTAGAGGTGTGCATAATTTTTCAAGGCACTGTGGGTTTGACCTGTAGCTGCACAGAGTTCTGCTGGTCTTTGCAGAAGCTCGAGTCTGTAGGGGAATGCATGCTGTTGTGTGTTCACTAACATTCAGTGGTTTTGCAGTGTGTGTGTGTGTGTGTGTGTGCCTGCATTTTGTGGCTGTGAAAGACTTTCAGGAGAAGAAGAAAAGTCCCACCTCAACTCCTGGCATGAGGATATAAAAATTACCACCAGTTTGTATCGTTAAAGATAATTTTGCCAAGACAAGTTATGAGAGACTGACGTTAACAGGAAATGCTATCAAAATGCTAACATCGATAGCTTAGCTGGACTTTGGAAGTTTACTCTGGTGACCATTTATAGGTTTTATGCGTGTTAATTAGGGATGAATGAACTTACGATTAACTGTGTATTAATCGTTTATTAGATCAAAATTAGTTCCAATCGATTCGGCCTTCTTTTAGTGTTGCAGTTTGGCCTTCATCCAGCAGAGGGCGTCGCTGGTCATCCTCCTGCGGGTTAATGCTAAGATGGCAGCTGAACCAGAACAGGGAAAGAGTATCGGCCCAAACAGAGTCCGGTGCGCTTGATGCGGTTCTGTTTTTAAATATAAACGATAAGTGGCTTGATAGCGCTTTATATTCAGCCGAGCTGCAACTTTTCATTCAGAAACTGATACGTCTCAAAGGTGAGGATGTGATGCCGGAAAAGCGGTGAGGAAAAAAACATGGCGCCAAAAAACAAGATTGATCTTTCCTGAGTTAATCGATTTAATTGAGCGAAGTTTTAACTTTCCTTGAAGAACAAACACAAATGGTCCTCCTGTATGAATATCTGTATTAAGTGTTTCAGATGTTTTATTCTTTTCATCTTTTGTTTTTCCTGTTTTTTATACTTAGTAAATAGTAAGGTTATCATTGTTTATATTTATGTGAGAAAACCAATTTTTTGTCTGTTTATTCAGTCAGTATTTAAAACAACTGACACAAAATAATATTAAAAATAAAGATGTCTTTTTAATTCAGCATAGGAAGACTATGGAAATACAGTCAGCCATCTTGGTACAAGAGAAAACAGATTTTTAATGGCAGCTTATTTGTTAATCGTTAGTTGACCATCTTCAGATTAATTTAATAATTGATAACTTGCATCCCCATGTGAATAAATCTGCCGTGAGGTTTCTGTGGGGTTCGGACAGGTTTTAGCTCAGTCAGCTAAACTTTTATTAAAAGACGCTGGTGATGTCTGTGTTGCAGTTTGTGAAGAACGAGGCCGACCATCTGGGACGGATCTCCAGGAGCCCTGTGATGCCGTACGACATCCAGGAGAACAACAACGTTAACTCATTTGCGGTAAGAAAATCTCTGATCTTTGACCAAAATGCCGTTAAACTCACTTCGTCTTTAACTTCCATTATGTGTAAAGTTTTGCTTCATGTTTGACAACAAACAATTCATCCATAAAAGTCTGACATTTAGGGAAAATCTTGATTTGTTTTCTTCCTAAGCGTCAAAAACCATCCTTCAGATAACGTAGTAAATTAAACAAATTTACGTTTTTAAAGAAATGCCGCACAATAATGCATATCCTAGCTAATTCATGTTAAAAATAAAAGTGTATGGAAGCCCATTTCTGTCATGAAAGAAAAAATAAAAGCCCAAAAGGAAGTCTGAATTTTGACTTTGAAAGACAAAATAATGACTTTAAAAGACATAATTATAATTTTATGTGCCATAATTATGACTTTGTAAGTCATAATTATAATTTATATCTTATAATTATGACTTTTAAAGCCTAAATTATAAGTTTGAAAGTTACAAGTATTTCTTTCTGGCTCGTAATTACGACTTTGAATCTTTATGCTGCTTCCTGTACATGACTGTGTCCATTATATTAACCTGGAGGCTGCAGGAGGCTTCTGGATGATCAAGCAATAAGTTTTTATGTGTATAATTTTAAGGTTATAAAACTCACGGGAGCAGCTGACAAAATTGCATGTCAAAAAAATATTAATAATCAGAAAGGAAATGATTGAGCTCATTTTAATTTATTATGCAATCAATTGAATTTTTGCTTATTCCGCTTTGGTGGAAACTAGTGGTTGATGCTATTAAATGAACAAATAAACTTTCTATCTGATATAAACCAGCTTTATCTTAGGAAGAAAATTAATTGTTGTCTTAAAGGGGCAGCATTATGTAAAATTGACTTTTTTCAATTTAAAAGTCAAAATTATCAGTTTCTATTTCATTAATTATCCTTTATGTCTCATAATTATGACTTTGAAAGCTAAAATTATGATTTTGAAAGTTACAATTATTTCTTTCTAGCTTATAATTGCAGTTTTCAAGCTTCCACCTTACAGTTCTAGCCAGTTCTTCCCCCAGTCAGCTCCTTCAGACTAGCCAGCAGCAATTAGCAGACACCTGCTGAGCTCATTATAGGAGATACCTCTCAGTGAAATGCTGGTAAAAAGGTTGTTAAAGGGTTAATAGTGTGATAACTTCCTGAGAGACCAGGAGTTTTTAGGTCAGATTTTAAATAAAATCTTTTATAAAAACTGAAGGTTACTTTGATTTTGCTCGTATTACGTGCCTGGAAAACATAACACTGTCCCTTTAAACGTCTGTCTGTGGCCACCATCTGCATGCTCACACTGACTAATATCCTGTAACGATGAACTAACGGTCTCATGTTTCCTGTCTCCATGCTCCCACTCTGGTGTTTCATTCCTCTCCTCCTGGGCTTCACCAACATCTCTACTTTTCCTTCTGGCTTTGAATGGATTACTGCCGTATTCCCCGTTTTTTTCCTGCCTTTGCTTCGTAATGGACCCCCCTCCCCCACCTCTTTCTAACTCCTTAAACCTCCTCTGACCTCGGCCTCCTCCGGGACTCTTGTATGTCTCTCTGGCAACTCCTGCTCCCACCAGGAGGCAGTGTGTAATGAGATCTTGAATATTGCTGAGACCTCAGTGAGGTACTGCAGCACCCTGTCCCACCACCATAATGACTCTCTTCATAGACTGCACCCCCACCCCAGTAAACAATGTCTCATCATTTCCCAGCAACCCCAGTCCCACAGCAGCAGCCCGGAGCCGAGCCGTCTCAGCTGTGGAATGTGAGTGACATTTATTTACAGTTTCACTATTTTATTGTTTATTTTTGCATGTGTCAGCTGAAGCCCCTCCCCCCTCCTTTGACTGGAGCTAGCCGGTTTGCTGGTTTTAACAACGTGCTCTTTGTGTCGCCGCTCCAGTTTCCAGGCTTTGTACAGTTATGTGCCTCAGAATGACGACGAGCTGGAGCTGCAGGAGGGAGACCTCGTCAGTGTCATGGAAAAATGCGATGACGGCTGGTTTGTCGGTACGTCCTGCAGGACATTAATCCATACAGGGTTTCTGCACAATGACAGCAGACGCTGTAGCATAAGGCAAGCCCTTTTAACATAAAATCAGTCTGTCGCAATAAATCAGTCACATGAAATTTCCATTGACACGATTTATTGTTTTTCTCTTTTTCTACCAAAAACTGGATGATAAACGTCTTCAGTCTGGTGTTTTGGTCTCAACTAGGCATTTTTTGAAGGACAATTTTGATTAGAGAAACTTTATAATTCATTTTTTTGTTGTTTATGTTGTTTTTATTTTGAATATTTAAAAAGCCTTTATGTTCCAGTGATAAATATTCATTAGAATTTAAAGTTTATTGATTTTTGAAAATGTGCACCAGATAACCATTATATTCCTTCAAAGTTCTCTCAAAACAATCATATTATCATTTATCGCAATAACTTCTGGGACGATTTATCACCCAGCAAAATTTGACAGGCTTATGTGTAATTACCTTCTACAAATCTAAAGATGAGTAATTAATAGTTATTGTGATTACTATTGTGGTTTGAAACCATTTTCAAGTTAACATATTAATAAGGGCGTATTAATGCAAAGTTGACCAATAAACTTTACTTTAGTAATAAAATACTAATTTTAAAAATCAAAAATAAAACAAGCTTAGAAATCAACCAATAAGAATGCAACAAGTGTTTTCTGGACGGTAAGTCAACAATGAAACACCCGTCTTTTCCAGTAGCCATTGAACGGGACATAAAGCGGTGAAACCAGCTGACCAAACATGCTGGAACTCTGCTAAGGCTGCTAAGTAACGGGATGTGGTAGCCAGGTGAGGGGCTGCGCCTACTGACTTGTGATGTTACATTCAAAAAGGTTTTAGAAACGATAACCTATTGCCCAAAAAGCTGGCTATTTTTTTCAGAACCAGTAGAAACAGAAATAGAAGTAGAAAACATGCAAAATGTGAGTTTTGGATAATTGGTCGCCTTTAATGTTAAATTTAACCTCATTTATACTAGTCAGAATGTAATAAAGAGATATCTTAATTTACTATTACATCTAGTCATTAACCAGTTTCAGATATCTGGAATGTAAGTGTAGTGAAATTGATTTTATGTTAAAATGGCCTGCCATACAGGCATGCATGAAGCCTCCTGCAGAGAGAGAGCCATGCGTCACTGGGTCACATTGCTCCATATAGAGTTTCTAATGGATGACAGCAGAATCCCATCACTTACTCCCGTTTTCCCGTTTTCCTCCACAGGCACATCAAGGAGGACAAAACAGTTTGGGACTTTCCCTGGGAATTACGTGAAGGAAGTGAAACTGTAACCATATCTAATCTGCCTGTAACACACGGTTGCCTGTCAAGCTTGGGGAAGTTGTTACTACTGCGCATGGCTGCTGGGTAGAATAGTCATCTGGCCAGGCGAATACGTTTGTCTGGGGAAGTGATCAGTGCGGCCGGGGGATGTGGAAGGACGGCGCTCTCTCTCCGCCCAAACCGCCGTCACACGTTACTCACTTCTGGGCAGAATCCATCCGTCTCCAACATGTGGGGATTACGTCACTCGAATTAGCTGGTGTTGCACAGATTATAGCTTCCAGTACGTCCGTGTGTTTATGTAGCACCTGGTCTAGAGCGCCACATCACAGTGGATCTTATTACCGAAGAAGGACTTTGGAGGAGGGAACAATGTCGTTTTTTGTGGAGCCACCTTTCGGGATCAGAGGTGCGAATCATCAATCGTGGATCTTCTTAATTTAAAAATATCAAATTAACTTCCGAGATGTGAAATTTTGTCTGTCAAACAGACTTTTCCCCTTTAATTCTGATTGAAGAAAACAATCATTTTGAGCTTAAAGGGCATATATCATTATTATTAAAGATGATCTATAATGCTTCCTTGAACAGGTTATGGAAGGTCTGAGGCCTAAACAAAACATGTTCATGACATTTTTGGACAAATCTTTCGTAGATGATGAGATTGTAGTCAGCTTCAGAATGAGCTGTTTTAGGGCTCTGTCACTTTAAATCTATATAAGCTGCAGCTGGTCGCCCCCCCAACAAATCAACATTTACACTTACTGCTGCAAACAGATGCGTCATTTTACAACCATACTTTGAAAAGCAGAAGTGGAGCCTCCTGCACAACCAACATGACTCCATCAAGTGGCTTCAGACACTGATGAAGAAAAAACATCGTCACAGGCCGTTACTGGTAAAAGAAACTGTTCCAGCCTGATGAACTCGGTGGTCTGGCTGTCGACTCTGCTAGCAGCTGTAGCTGTGTGTCAACTTTAAATTATTTCTTAATTTCAATCAAATTTTTCTATTATTTCCTAGAATGTCTTTGTAGCAAACATGCTACCTTCCTCCTTTTCATCCATATATTTGCCTTAAAACAGGGAAGCCAAACATTTAAATTTTTGGCATGAATGTCTCCGAAGGGCCAGCTGTTACAGAATGTATTAATAAAACAAAACGTTAAACTGTTGAAACTTATCTACGTTTAATTAGTACTTCTTAAAATGTAACATTTTTTAACTTCTTTTCACACCAATGTAATTTGGTCCTATACAAATTAAAACTGATTTGTTTTTGATTAAACAATGTTTAAGTACACAAATGGTATCTTAAAGTTCAATTTATGTGGCTCTCTACACTCTAGAGGGTCACATAAATAGTCACGGTGGCCGGATTTGGCCCGCGGACAGTGAGTTTAAGACCTGTGCCTTAAAATGTTAATTTTTTTGTCAAGAAAACAAAAGATTTATGTGCAGAAAACATTATCTACAGTAACTAAAACACATTATTCATATGTGGTTGTACCTTCCTGTTTTAGGGAACGTGGCTTGAAAGTCTCGTTTTGTTTCAGAAAATTATCTTTTAAAGTTTCTTATTCACTTTGAAAACAAACAGAATGTGAGGTACTTTAAATATTAAGCTTTCTGCCTCTTCAATATGATGATATTTGCCCTTTAACCATCTGTAACGTTAGCGACCCCTGCTGGAACTGGTCTGATTTTGCTTCTTTTTTGTTGTTGTTTTTTGGTTAATTGAAATCACCATAAATTCAGTGTTGTTGTTTCTTAGGGGAATGTTAAAGCTGCTACACCTCTGTGTAATCCTAACGTTTCAGACACCGCTTCAGTATTGCCTTGTTTTGTGTTTTAACCAAACATTCGTCTTGATGCAGTCAGGTGCCTGTGTAGAAACAACAAGCTTATTTAAAATGATATATTTAGCGAAAGCGCTGCAAAGGTCTATTGTTTTCTATATTGTTTCTGTAGCAAACACAATGCAGGACACACGGACTGTGTTGCATGTACTCTACAAGTGAAGAGCGCGCTTTTGATTTGATTTGATTAAGTGATGCCTTTAAGGTAGCTGGTGATCCAACGCCTTCAGCACAAATACCAGACGGGCGTGGTCGCACTTAACTTCCTGTTTGTCCCCAGCTAACAAGATAAGCTTGTTAGCTTATCTTGTTAGCTAACAACAAGATAGCTAACATCTATCTTGTTGTTAGCTAACAAGATAGACCTACACTGCAAAATCTGATGACCTACACTGCAAAATCACAATACTTTTGGTTTAGTTTCTAGTGTAAATATATTAATACACTTAAAAATAAGACAAAACTGACTTAGAGGTAACTTTTTAGAAAGATATAGGAACTTGTTTTAAGTTAACAATTCCTTAATATTAAAGAAAAAGTTGTAGTTCCACGCACAACTGGCTCTGTGCCGTTACCTAGCAACGCCAGTCAAGCACAGCCCGTCGCCTAGCAACCCAGTTCTACTTCCACTAGCAGATTATTTCATGTGTAACAGTAAATTTTTTCAAGAAGTGAAATCATCTGCCAGGGAAACTAGCACTTTTTCATTAACATTTAGTTATTTACTTAAAACCAGCTCCTTTATATTGCTGAAAAGTTACTTGTAAGTCATTTTTATCTTATTTTAAATGTACTAAAAAGTTTTCATTAGGAATACTTGGTAAGATTTAGTGTTTTTGCAGTGTACTGCTATCTAGTTTTAGTCCAGGAATGTGAGTTTTACTGATTCTTATACAAGTTTTAACCACATCCTCTGGGATCAGATTGTATCCACACACATGAGGCCTTCTGAATACGAGCACGTGTTTGTTTTTCTTTCTGTAAATGTTCTGCATGCACTGTAAAACCAAACTGGAGCATGAAATCCCATCTCAACCCAATTCATCTTTCCAGAGAGGTGGTCACAGGGTTTCACTTTAGATCCTCTGAAAGCATCAGAGCTGTCTTCCGCTTCCTGTGTGAGAAACGCCACGTCCCACAGTTAGGCTACCTGCAAAAATAAGAATTATTATTGATCTTTTTTTTTTCATGTTTTCCTTGAAATCCGTCTTGTTTTTGTCTGTCTCAGCTCTGTGCATGTTAGTCCTGAACAGAGCTGTCGGATTGTTCTGCAGATACCCATAGAGCTTGTTATGACCTGCACAGAGCAGCATGGCGCTGTAGTTTGAGGGTTATTTGCTAAACAGGTATTTTTAAGCTGCTTTGGTGCATATCAGGGCTCTGTGCAAAGCTTATAATCATCATTTCTGAATTACAGTATAGCAGACCATCAGTAGTTATCCCTGTGTACAGTGCCTTGAGAAGTATTCACACTCATACTTTTTCTTTTTTACATTTGTCAACTTCCTGTCACAAACTTCAATCTGTTTTTATTAGGATTTAATGAAAGATCAACGCAAATAAATTACGGCATAATTCCAGTTTACATATGGAAACGATGAGGCTGCGTTCACACAGCAGAATGTGATGCATATCCGACCTTTTCCACAGCAGTGCGAACGGCCCAAATGTATGGAAGAGGATTAGAGCCACTGTAAAAAATGTAAATAAAATTTTGACTTAACTCATAATTAAAAGATGATTCTGTGTCAATCTGCGTCAAATTCCAAATAACCAAATACTCTTAGGTCAAATTATGTGGTGAGCTTATGAAAATAATGACATTGTTTCTTTCTTGTAACTGTATTTGTAAACCTGCTCTTTGTCCTCACTGGAAGCCTGACAAAAATTTAATTGGTACATTTGAGTTTTAAGACGAGATTTGCTGCATCAACAATTTAAAAGATTCTGATTCTGAGAAAAAAGTAAAGAAATTTTATGAATTTTTTTATTACTTTTTTTTTAGTCGCCCTAATGCTGTTCCGTACAATTGCAATCGTTTCATCCAAAAACAAAAAAAACATCAGATTTGTGCTACTTCATATGGACATGTATTAGTTTTCAAAACAACCTAATTTTTACACATTCTTTACAAAATAGCTCCAGCTCACTTTGAATGGTCTCCAAAAAAGATCCTCAATTGAATGCAAGTCTAGACTTTAACTAGACCATTCTAACACATCTATATGCTTTGATCCATCTTATTGTTGCTTTGGGTGCTAAAGGTGAACCTCCACCCCAGGCTAATGTCTTCTAAAGTCTCAAACTTTTTCTTTTTTCCATAATATTTTTGTTTTAACGTCTTCGGTGTGTCTTACTGTTTTTATTTTAGTTTTTTCCTGATGTCTCCTCTGTGAGATCTTGTTGCTGTAAACCTCTCTGTTATTTCCTGACCGGTCTGCCGTGTTTCTGTCTTCCTGATGCTTTTTGTTTACCAACGTTCCCATACACCGTCACACAACAGTTGGAATTTGTACTGACATCAAATACAATCATTTAAACATGATTTTTATTTATTCCACTCCACAAAAACAGAAAATCTGGTGATTTAAGAAGTAATCTTGATCTATCTCAGTACACTTGAAATAAAACTAAACTAACCAGTAACTTTTAAGCAAGAAACAGCAGCTTCTTTTAAGTCAATAATTTCTAGATGTTGATTTTTAAAAGTTCTAGTTCCACTAACAGATTGTTTCACTTATTTCACAATCCACAGACCTTGTGCCGTTACCTAGCAACGCCAGCCAAGCCCAACCCGTTACCTAGCAACCCAATTCCAGCTCCACTAGCAGAATACTTCACTTATAATATTTCCCCCATGTTACAAGTGAAGTCATGTTTGTTTTATTTCCTTAAAACAAGTTTCTGTATCTCGCTGAAAAGTAACGTCTAATTTGGTTTAGTCTTATTCCATATTTGTACAGGAAACTAGACCAAACTGAATCGGTCAGATTCTGTTTTGTATCCATTTATTTGTGTTGATCATATAAAATCCCACTTGTTTTTATTAAAGTTTGTGCTTCTGATGTGACAAAATGTGAAAAAGAAACATACTTTAGATAGAAATCAGATGAAGGAAATATGAGATGTAAATGAAGTTTGACTTGTCACCAGAACAATCTGTGTTCCCATTTCTTTGGGGTTTAATTCAGTTTCTTCCCTCCTGCTTTGCCAACATAGCTAGAGTTTTTCCTCAGCTAGTTTGTGATAATTTGCTGCACTGTGGGTTTGCACTGATGTAACGTTCATGTTTTGTTTCACCACAGAGGCCTCCACGACATGTTTGTTCCTCTATAACCTCAGCTTCACATCAATGTGTCTGGCTGGTTGAGAGTGACGACTTGTAGCTTTGTAAACTTCCATTATATATATTAAAAAATAGATTTTTTTAACACGCAATGTAAAAATAGGTCAGTCGGAAATACTCGCAGCAGTGTTTTTGTGCTCTATTGTGCTCCATACAGCATCAGGGGGTGAATGAATGTTTGCAGATATGAATGTGATGCAGGCAGCGTTGTCCAAACTTCATCCTAAATGAGAAAAGGAAATGTTGTAAATATGTAAAATAGAGCAAATAGACTGTAAACGGCAGGAGGATCTGATTGTTCTCTCTGTCACTGGGATTTGAGGAAAGCACAGAAGGTTTCACGTTTTCACGTTCGCTGCCATTTGTGAGCATAACACGAAATTCTGCCTCATTAGCTGCGTTTCCGTTACGAATGTGCGCAAAACTTCGTTAACATTCTGCTAATGTCGAATGAAATACAATTACGTAATTGCAGTGTTTCCATTTAATAGGAAATGGAATTAAAATCACACGTGAATAAGTGTGTTCACACAATAAATCATTAAAAACACGATCCTCCAACTACTTCCTGTTTTCTTCTTCGTGGTTTGTGCCAGTGACAACATCCAGTTGTTGATCATGTGACTCGATTGACGCAAAGATATTGTTTCTATAGCAATTTCGCAAATAAAAGCAATTTTGATATGTCCAAGAAACGCCTCACCGTAACGCTAAAACTTCTTTTTTTAAATTGTGCAATTAAATAGTGAATGGAAACGCAGCTACTGTCATTTTTTAAATTTTGATTTACTGAAATGTATCGGGTCATAATTCATTGTAACCAGGGTCTGTTTGTTACCGAACTAGAACCAGTACCTAGGAGTGTGACACAGTGCTTCGAAATAACAATTAACTGAAATAATTGGGATAGTTTGATGAGATGCACAACCTGCAACAGGTTTGGTTTGTTTGCTTCTGTTTGCAGTGATGTTAGATTAACAACATTAAAATAAAGATACCACACATGGCTGTGACTTCGGTATTATGCAATATTTAATAAACAATTTAAAATATTGTGTGTCTTGTCGCATTGTTTATCACTTTAGTTATCAGCATTGATAGGAATCTGTCTAGGAGGGCAGATATTGAAAACAAAACATCTTTTTTTTGATGCAACCAGAGCCGGCCCAAGTAATAAGTGAAATAAGCAAGAAAACAGAATATATATAGTACATAAGAGATTTTGTTTCTACTCTGCAAAACTACAAAATATCACAAAGTATTTTTTGTCTAGTCTGGGAAATTTTCAGCAAGATATAGGAGCTATTTTAAAGTCAATAATTCACTAATATTGATGGAAAAATATAACATGGAAAAATGTTTTGTGAAATAATAATCTGCCAATACTTTTTAAAAACAATATTAAGAAATTATTGACTTAAAACAAGCTTCTATTTCCTATTACAATGATACTTTTAAGTTAGATTCGTCTCATTTCTAGTGTACTAAGATCAAGAAACTAGTCAAAAAATACTTTTAAGATTTTTAATTTTTTCATTCAGAAATCTTCCTCAAGAGTAGCAAGATTTCATAATAACTAAATTAATCATGTAAAAGTAAAAAGTACAGCAAATGTTGTTTTTTTCAAAAAAGTTACTCAAGTAAATGTAATTAAGTAAATGTAGATATTTGCTACGTAACTCTGTCTAATGGGAAATATGAAACCTGTGCTAATTTCACACTTCAGTTTTTACAGTGATGCACTGACAGTTTTAGTCCGGCTGTGGTTGTAACAATCAGAACCACCTTTACTCCTGCAGGATCTGATCTTTAGCAGCAGAGAAGTTTAAAGCCCTCATGCAAAGCAGAGAGAGGGCGTGTTTCATTCAGACTAGCCTCTTTCAGCACGCAGCTCCTGGCTGCAGTTCAGGTTTTGGGAGCGGCACATTCCACATCCTGGGATTTTAGCTCTACCATAAATGGTAAGCTTGCACATAACAGAGTGACGTAAAGGCAGAGCTGACAACATCCCCTTGAAACAAATGGCTGAGCTCAGATGAGAGGGTGAAATGTGAAGAGGGGTCTCTCTGCTCTGCCTTTAGGAACTTTTATCAGCTCCAAAGGAAAAAAAGTTACATACTTTCAGATATTTGTGTTTATAAGGATGATTAAGTATGTTTTAATATGTGGAAACTCATAGAAATGTCAAAAACGTGCTTTCAGGTTATGTCAAAAATAAACAAGAAAACATTAAAGAAGACTATGAGATACTATTAACTTTTTCAAATTCAAATTGAAAAATACTATATTGATCCCAAAGGGAAATGGTCTGTGTTACAGAAGTCTCTACTAAAGACTGTTTTTCAGAAGCAAATATGTGTAAAACTTTGTTAATATTCTGCTATTTAAAAAAACGCACTTGCATGTTCCCATTAACTAAGAAACATAATTGAAATCACACCTGAATAAGTTTGTTTGCAAATAAGTAATTAAAAAACATTCAAATGACTCGCAAAAAATGTTTCCATTGTGGTTTAGCGAAATGGATTCATTTCAAAATAGCTGAAAACCATCTCATCCAAATACTTCCCATTAAAAAAAATATTTTTTTTTGTTTTTTGTTTTGTTTTACACAATTGGTGTTTCAATTAAGCAAGTTCATTCTTGCAATTCCTATTTGCACAGTTATTTGGTCATTAGAAATGTAGCTTATGCAGACTCTTATGGAGGATGATCCAGGTTGTTCATAATTTTATTCATTTTAAATCCTTTTTTCACCATCATCTGAAGAGATCCACTGCCCAGAACAGAAACAGCCTCATTTATCAGGTTATTTAGCCTTTTTTGGATACTTTTTGACTTAAATTGTTGTTGAAAAAAGTACAGATATTTCTGAAACATGAATAATTTTGGTAAACAACTGTTTTATTATCTAATAACTTCACACATTTAACAAATTAACAGATCTTAACAAACGTTCCCTTAAAAAATGTTTTACAGTTAAGAATTCATAAGGTCTCTTTATTGATCACTTTAACTTTTTAATAGGTTTTAAAACTGAAAAAGGCTAAAACTGGTTACCGGAAGTAGAGTCTCTAACGGTTTTTGCCAACCACTAATAAAAGTCAAGAAGAAGAAGAAGTGGTTGGACGTAAGTGTGAGAACGCAGTGACTCATCTTTGTAATACACGATCTCTGGACGCCAGGTTATCAGCGAGGAAAACCTCCACGTTTATTCGTCCAATTGTCTCGGGAGGGTCCACCCCTCCGCTGCGACGCTGCTCAGCCTCCACTCACCGCCTGCTTCATGCCAGAAACAGCAGGAACTGAGCCAGAGGTTGGTCGTGTTTAACGCCTAAAGTCGCCTAAGTTAGCCTGACGCGATGGCTCCTGTCCGGGTGGTGATGCAGGGTCCAGGCCCGTGGGGGTTCCGGCTCGTCGGGGGGAAGGACTTCGAGCAGCCGCTGGCTATTTCCCGGGTAAGTTTGGCTTCTCACTTCAGTTCAGATGTGTCCACAGTAACCTTGCTGCTACCTCGGTGTTAATTAAAGCGAGCTAACGGGGACTGAATGGAGGATTTATTGGGTTAAAGTCGACCCAACTGTAGCTCAACTAGTAACGGTTTTAGCTAGCTGGGTTCAGTTGTTTACCTGCGTTAAGGTGTGAATACAGAGGTAAATTAACCCTTTATTTGAAAGATAGTCTACTTCTTTCTCTAGTTTAGAAGGAGAAACTCTGTGATTATAAAAACAACATTAATTTTAGTGAGAGAGCTGCAGTAAGGTGTGTCATTCATGGCCTCTGTGCCCTTTAGCTCTTTTTATGTTATTTTACAACATCGAGGTGTATCTACAAGGCAAACGCTTCTGACTAACAGTATTGATTTAGTTTGTTACAATCTAATCATGTCTGTGCTTCAATCATTGAGATGACTTTTAAAGAATTAAGAGCTTTAAAGTGTTTTAATGAAATAACTTCTCTTTAGTGATGACTACTCCTACTGAGTAAAGTTAACTATGACATATATAAGCAAAAAAAGACATTAACACACAGCAAATAAATATGTCCAAACGACTGAAGGTGTCTATGTAGACAAGTAAAACTATAGTGCCCTCCTTTCAGCCAGCTGAGCACCAGCTTTTCAGCAACAGACAGGGTAGAGGTAGCATTAAAGACCATAATAGGAGAACTGATATAACTTTATTAAAACATCTAGATATCAGGAACCAAACTATGTCAATTGGTAATCCAGCTTGTTTTGAGGTTTTTTCACAGCACAATAACTGCTGCAGTTACTGCAGTAATCAAGATGCTTTTTAAATTTTAAAAAGTTGTATTCTGATTTTATGTAATCACCATCATTTGGTATTGACATCTGTAATACATCAGCTCCATAAAGCTACCATAACCGGACTATAATTCTAAAACATCGCAGAAAATCAGTGTCATCATTCATAACTTCATGTTCTGTTTGCTGATTGGCCAGGTTGAAATTTAACTAGAGAAATTGAGCTCAATGGCAGAAATTCCAGACAGAGAATTGATGGGAGATGAGAATCACACAGCGGAAGGCCATGGACAGACTACTTATGAACTATCTGTAAACTTAAGAAGTATGAATTATGATCAGATTTGTTACTCTTTCCATGAAAACGTAAATAAGTTAACCATATTTTTCCCAAATATGGTTTCAAAATCATCATGGCAACATAGTTGCACAACTTGCTGTAAAAGCAATAAAGCTCATTGGTTGTTGGGTACGTTTTACTTTTAGTGATATGGATTTTTTAGGAATCATTTCTGAAACCGAATCTGATACTTAATTACAACATCTATATGTAGCAACTACATTACATTGAGTACATTAGATTTTGTTAGCATTTTTATCCCTTACAACATTTTCAATTTAAAAATCCTTTTCTGATTCAAAATTATTGAATAAATACGCAAATGAGCTCAACACCTAATATATTTATTGATTTAATCTGTTATTTAGGTTATTTAACCATCGTATAGATTCAGATTGCCACTATGGCCATTCAGCTAAGGGAAGCGGTGCGTCAGATTTAGGGACGTACCAGAAACGTTTCCGTTGGGAACCTTTTTTACAATTTTTGCACTGAAGTCATAACCCTTGATTTAATTTTTCAAATTTAATTAACTAATTACATTTTTTTAGCTACTTTCTGTGAGTTTCTAAGGGAACAGTTGAGTAAATGTGAGCTTCAGCTGCAGCAGCCATTACAGTCCATCCTACACTGTGAACTGTATTTGTAAAAGTGATTGTTGAGGAAAACCCAGACTTGTTAGAGCTTGTGTACATCTGCAATACTCAGACAGAATCACTCAGTTAGTACCACAGTTATAATAGTTTTGAATTTTTCATTGTAGTTTAGTTTTATTTCTTTTTATTATTAAAAAGAAATAATAAAATAAATAATTTAGTCTTAATTAGGTTTTAGAGTGTTTTTAGAGTGTTTACTAGCTTTTGTTAGTTATTACTCGTTAAATATTGTTTAGTTTTAGCTGAGTTTTTATTAGTTATAGTAGTATTTTTATTTTTTTCATACTTTGGTTCATTTTTAGGTGCAGAATTAAAAGAAATATTTTGATTATTTATACATTGATTGGGTAATGCATGCTCAGCATTTTGAAAAAATGTATTAAGTTATTGTTGAAAAAACAACTTTTTCTGTTGCCATTTTGTAGTCTAGCATAAGTGGAACGCCATAATTTGTCAAAAGTTGACGTAAACTAGTTCTGTGGGGATGAAATCTATTTTATACTGGAAAGAAAGGCTAATAAATAGATTAATAATAATAGGATATTATATCTATTATTCCAGTGTGCTTTAGTTAGTTTTATAAACATTCGATGTAGTGCCACATAGTTTTTCCTCTTTAATTGTCATTTGAATTTATTTCAGGTGACAAAAATGTTTTGTCAATTTCAGTTTTTGTTACTATAACACTCAGTGATTATGGGGTTCACATAACTGACTGTATTTATTTATCTTTTATTGCCACTTCTGTCATTGTTTCCATAAATACCGAAACATATTGCTGAAAAAATGTAGTTCAAGTCAAGCATGTGTGCATGTAAGTCCGGTGTGTGCTCAGCTGGACTTCCTGTTGTAAACGCCGTCGCTGCAGTCGCTCCACTCCACCCAGGAAACCTGATTAGGAATGCCCAGACTGTGCCAATCTCTCCACTTTAAGCTCCTTATCGCCGTGAAACATCTGCCTCTGGGCAGCCGACTGAAAACTCCAGTTTGGAAGTGGCTTTGCGTCTGTTTACTGTAAACAAAGCTGCGAGTGTAAAGCATGTGAGAGGATGCAGAGCTCTGATACGAGCCCAGGCTGCAATTAAACTCAGTTCACTCCATTTTTATTCATCCAGAAATCAGGAATGTTTTCACTCTGATTTAAAGCTGTAACGATTCATCGAGTAATTCGAGTACATCGATTATTAAAATTCCTCCAGGCAAATTATTATTATTTGAGGCAAATAATGTGCCTCAAATCTTCACTACACAATCTGTACAGATGAATATTTCTGGGTTATTAAAATTTACATCAACAAGGTGTAGCATTTATTTATATTTATTAAAATACTCGCTATAAGATGACATTTTTCTAGTAATTTTTATTAATCTGTAGTTGGTTAAAAGATTATAAGTAGAAAATTATAAACTCCTGTTAGCTAGTAGCTACTAGCTAGTAGCTACTAGCTAGTAGCTCCCTCTGGACTCCTATTTTTATAATTATCACATCTTTTATGATATAACTGTTACTGTACAAGACTATATACCATGTGTTCATTTGAAACATTACTTTTTTTTAGTTGTCTTTAAATCATATACAATCTTATGATTACATTGACATGCAAAAAGTTCATATGTGATATATAATATTGATTTATTGTCCACCTCTAGATTGACTTTAAAAAATTAGCTACTTTTGCTGCAAGTTAATCTTCTAAACTACAGAAAAGTAATTGTTATTGATGCATAAGCCTTTTGCAGCAATAAATCAATTAATAGCATAGTAAACTGAAACAAGCTCGATTATTTAAATTTTCGTGATTTATTGTTTTCTACTAAAAACTAAGGGATAAAAGTGTTCAGTTTTGTGTTTTGGTGTCTAGCAGCCATTTTGCTGAAGAATAATTCTTCATGATTCAGTTTGTTGTATTGTTTATTTGGAACTGGAAGACATTTTAGAAAATAGTGTTAAATGTTCATTATAAAGATTATTGATCTTTGAAAATGTGGTTTTGCATTGTTATTATGCTATTACCATCATATCACTTGAAAATGGTCCCAAAACCACAAAATTACCGTTTATCGCAAGACCTCCTGAGACAATTTGTCGTCTGGCAAAATTCGTTATGGTAACGTTATGCACAGAAATAAAAATTTGCCGTTTATCGATACTAGTAGTATTTTTAAAAATTTGTTCTTTGAAATAATTGTTAAAAAATGCTCTGATTGTGCTAAAAAACCCAAATGACCCTTAACGTTGTGTTGATGTGTGATTTTATTTTGTTTTTGTCATCGTAGGTCAACCCTGGGAGCAAAGCGGCGCAGGCCAACTTGTGCATCGGAGACATAATCCTGTCAATCAATGGCGAGCCGACAGAGAGCATGACTCACCTGGAGGCGCAGAACAAGATAAAGGGCTGCGTGGAGGAAATGGCGCTCTCCATCGACAGGTGGGCCGCAGCGACACGTAAAAACTGACTCAGCTTCCATCCAGGTGTTCGGTGACGCCTGTTTGCTCAGGGAGGCGTTCTGAGCAACTCGCATCTTACTTCACCGCATTACATCATGTCTTCCAGGTGGCAGAGAGCCGTGGTGCATTTAAACATTACCAAGTATTTATGTTCTGGTTTCTGCTACAAATATCTTAGTTCACTTGAAATTAGGCAGAACTAACTTACAAGTAACTTTTCAGCAACTTTTTAAGGCAGTAATTCCTTAATATTGATGTAAAAGTTTCAGTTCCACTGTCAGATTATTTCACATTAACTGGCTCTGTGAGGTTACCTAGCAACCCCACCCAAGTACAGCCTGTCACCTAGCAACCGAGTTCAAATTCCACTGGCAGATTATTTCACTTGTATCATGACTTTTTTTCCCCATGTTTTAGTGAAATAACTAGTACTTTTTCCATCAATATTAATGACTTATTTGCTTTTAACAAGCTCCTGTTTCTTGCTGAAAACTTACTTGTCAGTTAGTTTTCTCTTGTTACTCAGATATTTGTGGACCAAAGTGCTTGGTAATATTTCTGTTTCCACAGTGAGCCATCTGTGTGTGGAACAGCCTCGGAGCTTTAACCCTCATTTTCCTACGTGTTTTTTCGCTCTGCAGGTCAGAAACTAAGCTGTGGTCTCCGCTCTCGTCTGAGGAAGGAAAGACACACCCTTACAAGATGAACCTTGCGTCTGAACCGCGGGTGTGTTTCATCGTTCACTTTCTTTAAATTACTGCCTTAAGAAGCAAAAACTCATCTTTTTTTTAATGCAGGTAGCCACACAGTTTTCCTAGAAGTTGAAATATTTGTGCGTTTGCGAAGGTTGTGGGATATTTTTTGTGTGTGCCAGAAATGAAGTCATTGTTTGCTTCCCAACAGGCGGTTTCCTAGGAGACCGTAGTTTATCAGCCAAGCTGTGACGCAAGACTCAGTCGCTGCTGTTTCGGGGGGAAAGTTGAGCCCAAAGTTTGAATTCATGTAGGAAACTGAGTCACAGGCGCTCTCTCGCTCTCTCCCTCTCTCTCCTGTGTGCGTTTTTCTCAAACACGTTTCAAGCATTTGGATGAAATCTGACGCTTTTATCCTTAACTGAAACTTTTTGCAAATGAGGCTTAAAAAGACTCTGCAGAGTTAATGAATCCTGACGGCAGATGCTTGAAGCGTGTTCCCACTGTGAGGCATGAGCTGTTCATCTGCCGGCTGGCATGCCGATGTCGTTACGCGTTTGTTGGATCATCATGAACTGAAATTCATGCTTGAATTCCTTGAAAACCCTTTAAAGTTTTCAAGGTTTGCAAACTTTACGGCTTTGTAATGAAGTGCAATTGAATTAAACAGTTTCCAGCTGGAACCAGATGTTTTCATACAGCTAGGGCTAACTGTTGGACAATAAATAGTTCCAGCAATAAATATTGTTTTGTTGTTTTGGGTCAGTTTTTAAGTTACATATTGATGATTTCACAATATTGCAAGTTAAACCAATAAACTTTAATTTTGTAGAGAACGATTAACTCTGGAACTTGAAGATATTTTAAATATCCAAAATAAAACACAACAAAATTTATTATAAAAAAAAGTAAAAACCACAACTGAACCCATAAATAAAAATTATATAACCATAAACAAAATGCCCTTCAATCATATTAATCATCATGATGGAAATATTTAAACTGTTTTTAATTTATCATACAATTTCTTAAAGTAATTGTTTTTTTTCTCGCTGTCTGACGTTAAATCAGACTAAACTTTTATTGAATTTCCAAAATTATTTCTATTGGCTAAATTCCAGAAAACTTTGTGGGAATATTTTTTGTTTTTAGATTTTTTTTTTTGTAGGTTTCTTTTTGTTTGATTTGAGCAGTAAACTTGTTTGCCTTAAGATTTGTTTCAATGTAATGGATATTTATTATTCCTAATCGCTGAATGACTTATTGATCCTTAAAACTGAAATACAGATTACTTAAATTGTAAGTAATCTGTATTACTTACAATAATAAGTATTGTTATTGTAAGTTATTGAGATTTCAGATTTTTTTGAATTAGTGTCTTGTTCTCAGACCAGTCAGGTGTTTTAGAGACATTTCAAAATCTAAACTTTTGTTATAGTTTAGTTTATCTTGTCCCTAATGTAGAATGTAAAATACAAGACACTATTAATAAAAGTAAGCAATTACATCATATAATGGAAAATTGAAATTAATTTGTGTTGTTTTTAACTCCAAAATTTTGCTGGAAAAGTTTGAAAATTACCTGTAAAATGTTTGAATTTTACTTTGGAAAAGTGAACGAACCCTGAAAATTAAACCAGCATCCTTAACTCGTCTAATTATGTGCAAAACGCTTTTAGTTGGTCAAGTTTAATCAAATCTGCTGAATATTATGACTGCAGTTTTTTGTGCATGTTTGTGTTTGAATTGATCATCACTGTGTAAAGTTTCCACCTCACTGTGGCACGTTGGAGAGCAGAAGCCTGAACAGAAACCTCACTTTAAGCTTTATTTTATTCTTTTTAAACAGGAGGTGAAACACATCGGCTCGTCCCACAACCGCAGCGCTCTGCCGTTTGCTGGTTTTGGCCCAAAGGTCGTGACCAACCAGTACAACAGTCCGTCTGGCCTCTACTCGTCTGACAACATCAAGGACTTTAACTCCGCCGTGGACGAGGTGAAGACGGTGGCGAACGAGCCCAACAACAAGTGAGTTCTGATTAAACGTCCGTCAGAACCCAATCAGGTTTATTAGTGCAGATCAATGCATCAAGATACTATTTGAAAGTTAATAAACCAAAGTAAAGACAACTTATTATCCAGATGAAGAGAATTAGGGCCACTGATATGAAGACAAGTCAGAATCTGCCTTTTCTTTTTTTCCTCTGGATTCTCTAATACAGAGAAGAATCATGTCCATGTTCTGAACCATCGTTTCCTGGTTTAGGCTCCTTTTGCCTGAATTACTGCATCAATGCGGCGTAGCACGGAGGAGATCAGCCTGTGGTTCTGCAGTGTGTATACTTGGAATGTGATGTATTTTGTGAAATGAGACAGGAAGGGGTTTTTTTTGTTTAATTTAATTTTTTATTGTAGGATAAGATTAACTTTCATTTTACATTTAAGTTGTAAGAAATTATCAGTTATTGTCTATTTTTGCAAGAAACAACGTTTTTCAAAAGAATAAAATTAGAAGTGTGTTGAGATCTACCTTGCAGTTTCCTGAAGTATTTTTGTTCTCCAGCTGAAGTCTGAAGTGTCCATGTTAAAAAACCTTTGCGTTTTCCTTGTTGTCTTGAAGAGACTACAAATGTATTCCACAGTAATCATTTGGCACTTTTATTTTGTTGTGTTTAAAAGGACTTCCTGCCACACTCTGGTTCCATAAAATGGATTTCCTGTTTTGTCATAAAGAAAAGTACAGTGCGTTGTGTTGGTACCGCGTCTCCAAAGTATCTTAAATGCTCTGTGATCAACTAAGACTTGTTTGAACAGTTTTGATGCTAATGTTGAGTTTTTTCCGTTCTTTTAGAGCACCGTCAGAGCCGGCGGCGGCGGGAAAGCGACCGGCGTTACCAACGGACTCGGAGGTCTACAAGATGCTCCAAGAGAACCAAGAGTCCGACGAGCCGCCGCGGCAGTCCGCTTCCTTCAAGGTGCTTCAGGAGATTCTCGAGACAGGTGCAGAGACCAGAACGTTCAGAACACCTGCAGTTGAATTCAGTGCAGATTAATGGCTTCGTAGTCTGAAAACATAAATTTCGTTTTGTTCCCGACGTTTTGTAGGCGACTCGGACAAACCGTCAGGCTTCAGGAGCGTGAAGGCGCCAACGACAAAGATCGGCTCTTCTGTCGGGAACACGGAGAAGTTGCCCGTCTGCGATAAATGTGGTTCTGGGATTGTGTGAGTATTCACACGGATCTAGAGTGAAACTATTAAAAAAAAGTCTATATAAGGTCACACTGAGGTCGTAATGGGGGCCAAAAACGTCAAGCTGAAAGCTGGACAATAAAACAATAACAAATATAAATCGCGATAAACACCTGATCAATATCGATAGATGACACATCTGATAGAATATTCAGTAGTCCCAATAAACTCTGATCCAGAACCGCTCAGAAATGTTTGTGGAATCAACTCACTCGCTCAGGCTTCGGTTGCCTAGCAACACACTCATTCCTTGGTTGCCGAGCAACAACCTGCTGAGTAACTGGCACAGCAGCAGTTTAAAGTTTTGCCACCGTATCTCTTAACTGTTTCAAAATATATGATGTGGAGGAAAAACTGAGGATAAAACGGGGAAGGTCAGATATTTAAAACAAAAACTAATCAATAATTATCAATAGACTGTTGTGAAACGATTACATAGTGATACGTTTTCAGAAGGGACTCAATGGGCGACAAAATTTAGTTTTGTTTTTTATTTTGTACTGATATTGAACAAAACCTAAAATTTTATTTAGTTTTAAATTTTTAGTTGCTCAATACTGAACAAAACTCGCAGTATTTTTTTTTAATGGCCGCTGATAATTATGTCGTCATAATGTGAGCGTATAAATCTCTGTGAACGAACAAAACACGACTCCGCTTCGAATAACAAACATTACGTTAACTATCAGTTTGGCAATTAATCATTACAAATCAATATTTTGTTTTTGAGCAATGATTTTAAAAAGATGAAAGTCCTGATTCACTTATTTGTCAGACATTTTGTTAGCACGTGGCTAACTGGTTTAGTCATTATCTAGTCAGGTTTTAGGACTGAGCCAACCTCATTATGGGATGTCGGCTCCGTAATGAAGGGACTTTTATCTGAAGTTTGTCTCCACCTTGTGGTTGAATAGCCAGCTCTGGAGCCGTCTATTAATTATATCTTTTATTGATTTTAAAAAAAAAATACAGCTTCGTTACTAAATCAGATTATATTTATAGTTTTGTGTAGAAATTATTTATGATGGGGGTTTTCTTACTGAGGTTAAAGTGGAGATTGCAGCATCTTTAGTCTGATGTTTTAGGGCAAATTGTTTTTTTAAAAATAACACAAAAAAAAATTTCAAGTCAGTTTGTGGGATTAATTTCTGTAAAATTACTTTTTAGCCTTAAATTTCTCATGTTAACTCTTTGTTGTGCCTCTGCCTTTCTGAGCGACTGATCCTGTTGAATGTGTCGCCAGGGGGATGGTGGTGAAGCTGAGGGATAAGTTTCGCCACCCTGAGTGCTACACCTGCACAGACTGCGACGTCAACCTGAAGCAGAAGGGACATTTCTTCGTGGAGGAGCAGATTTACTGCGAGCAGCACGCTCGGGAGCGCGTCACTCCGCCGGAGGGCTACGAAGTCGTCACCGTCTTCCCCAAGTAGAAGAGCGCTCCGCCCCGCCGGCCTTGGACTGCACGCCGCCTCCCGCTCAGACACGAAGAAAGAAAAACCACAATTTGCACATTAATTTTGGCCCCAGAGTCTGTTATTGATCATGAAACTGTGTTCAAGTCGTGCTTTTCTGTATGTTTTTCTAAATCATGAAACAAGTGTTAGTCGCCCCAAATAAAACTTGGATTTTTATACAGTGAATAAATATTTTTATACAACAGAAACGGCCCAAAGCTTGATGGAACATGACTGCCAAATAAATCTTTTAGCTTTAAAAGGTTGGTTTGCTTTGTGATTATTGTTTACAGAAGAAGTTAGAACGGCATCGATCTGTCCAATCAGATGTTTCAGTTTTTATTTACATAATCAGGAATGGATTCAAAGTATTAGTTTGGGTTCTGGTTTAGTTTGAGAACATTTTTGGTTTAGTTTGAACAGGTTTAAGTTGCTCCAAACTAAACCTGCTTTTTTTTTTTTTTTTTTTTTACTAAACCAGATGCATGGAAAGAAAAATGACAAACTGCCAACAAAGAGCAGAGAAACCCGGTCAGCAGAATTCATGTGAGACTGATGGTTCTGCTAGAAACAGAACCCGATATTTATTGCTGCTAGCTCATACAGCTAGCTCATGATTAGCCCCAGATCGCTCGCCGTTTTAATTTTAATCAGATTGAGATTATCTGAAAAAACTGACCAATTTACTTCTGTGATTTTATTATGAAGTTTCACATTCCACCTGCCTCTGATAAATGACAACCATAAATAAATGTAAGTTATAATATTAAATATTTAATAATAAAAAAAGCAAATACAAATATATACAGACCATAATTCTGAGGAGTCCCTTTAAACCTGTGATGTCACAAAAGGTCTTCCATAAATAATTTACAGCAAAAACAAACAAAAAACAATTGGAAAAGATGACAATAGTTTTCTCCAAAAGATAGGGAAAAAAATTGTTTTATGGAGCTAAATTAGGGCCAGAAAGTTTGTTCAAAATAAAAAAAAAAAGTTAAATGGGAAAAAAGCTTAAATCTGAAAAG
This sequence comes from Poeciliopsis paucimaculata, assembly GCA_903067055.1. Taxonomy (NCBI): domain Eukaryota; kingdom Metazoa; phylum Chordata; class Actinopteri; order Cyprinodontiformes; family Poeciliidae; genus Poeciliopsis; species Poeciliopsis paucimaculata. The sequence continues at coordinate 9,647 of CAEGAD010096914.1, read as the reverse complement.
TAGACTTGAAAATTTTTTTGAGTTTCATATATTTTGTTTTTCCTGTTTTACAGTTTTTTCTGTTTCAATTCTTTGAGATTTCCAGCTTTAGAACTTTGTTTAGGTTCAAATTGATTTCAGATTCAATCTTTTTTCAGCTTTATATATATATAGATATATATATATGTATATATATATATATTTCAGTTTGAATTTTTTTTTTCAAAATATTTTTTCTGTTTCATTTTTGTCTTTTGCACAAACGTTATGGCCATATTTTAGCTCCATACAGTTTGACATTTTCAAGCTAAAGATTCAGTTTCTACCGAGAGTTTTTGATGACATTCTCCCCATGGATCGACCGGAAATAAATAGTGACCGGAATAAAACTTTTGCAGCTCAGTTCATCAGCAGCGCTGGCGCACCAGGACTCTGCGGGAGACCCCGCGTCCCACGCCGCGGGGTTTGCGTGATGGTCCGCCATGCGCAGCGTCTCCGTCAGCGCCCAGATGTAGTTGCGGGCGAAGCGCAGCGTTTCTATCTTGGTGAGCTTCGCGTCCTCCGGCAGCGCCGGCAGGATGTTGCGCAGTGCGTCCAGCGCAGAGTTCAGATTGTGCATCCGGTGGCGCTCCCGGTCGTTGGCCTTCAATCTGCGCCTGCCGCGCGGTCCGCACTGCTCTGCGCTCGTTTTTGGCGCTTTTCTGTCGCACATCCTGCGCTGCTGCTGCGGTCCTGGCGAGTTTCCATCAGAGTCTCCGGAAGACATCCTGCGCAAATTAGCACAATTTTACACACTGATTCAACAATGCAAATAACTTCCACTTTTCCACGTAAAAAAAAAAAAATCTAAATCAACTAAAAATGAGACACCTGGGTGGATCTGTTTGCACTTTCTTCTGCGGTCAGGTGAAGACGGAACGCGGAGACAGACAGACAGACAGACAGACAGACAGACGGCCGTCCTCTGCTGTCGCTGAGGCGTCAGACCCGTTTATGTGCAGCTGACGGTGCGGGATGGATGCGCATCTTTGTCATTTTATATGGCCTTTATCTTATCTTTTTGCGCAGCCTGAATCAACAGCGGCTGACAAAATGGCCAATCAGCGTCCGAGCAGCGCGTCCCCCCACCGGTCCCTTCATTCTTTACTGCTTTTTTAATAATATGCTTCAAAAATGTATGCAAATCTATAATATCCCTGGTCAAAAATATTTGTACATGTTTAAACATTTTATCTGCTCTGTGGTTGTTAAACTACTTTTAAAATCAGTTCAGACAACTGCAGGAGCAGGTTTTGAAGAAAATTCATTTTATTCATCAGTTTTCCACGTTTCTGCAAAACATCCAAGTAGTTCCGGTGTTTAAATTCAGATGCTAAAGGTTGGACATTTATTTCATTCATTTTTATTTTTTATGTCCCCAATTTGATAAAAAATGTGTCATAAATTTTAAAAAAATAATTTGAACCAAAAACTCTAAGGAATTATGGCAACAATGTTTTGAGTTTCTTTCAATAAAATATTTAATTTCAGGAAAATAAAAAAGTAAAATAACTACTTAATCCATCAACTTTTTTTATTTTGGTGTTCTTGTGTGTTAAGACGTTCATTTTATCCAATGGTGTTAATTTATGTTTCTAAGGTTACATGCAGACTTTCTGTTGTTTCTGAGAAATTGTTGCCGATTTTATCCTTTACTTGGATATTAAACGTGACGTTTGTACGTCCATTACGCACATCCGAGGATAACAGATGGGAAAATTAGCCTCAGAATAAACTCTGGTGCTTAAATGTAACTGTTTATTGATGCTCTGAAACCTTTTTATTAATGAATAAACTAAGGAGCAACTGGCTTTCCACTTTTTACGCACTCAAAATGACGTCCTGAATATCACACCTGCAGATCAAATGTTCTTTAAAATTTGACAAATTAGCTGAAAATTAACTCCAGGAGCTCTGCTGCTGTAAAACATTGAGAATAAATATATCTGAAATTGTTTCAAACAACATTAATTTCCATCCTCGTTGTGTCTGGATGATCTTTTGCGCGTATTTCCAGGTTACCAGTAAAAAAAAAAAAAAAACATAATTTCTTCAACTTTTTAAAACAAAGTTTTACTATTTTATTAACATTTTGTCTTTATTATACCTCTAGAAAGAGTAAAATTGTTATTTTTTCCCGATAAATTTATGTTTCTAATCACGTACACATTTGGTTCAATGTTCGCTTTGTGCGTTTAAGCGCAAACTTTCCCCGTCAGGAGCAGGACAGTTACGCACGGAGCTGCAGAGTAAACCGGATCCGATTTGATCAAACCTGCTGTTTGGATTCAAAGTTCAAAGACTCTTTTACTGTGACGTAACAGAACAAACCCAGTTTCTGCTGGAAAAGTGGCCATACTGCTGTGCGCCATGACATCTCCAAAAACATGCCCATTTTGGCCAAAACCTGATGGCGCGTCGCTCTTTACGCCGCGACTTGATGTTTTTTTTTTTTTTGTTTTGTTTTTTTTCCCGGAGGTTAAACATTAGTGGAGTGGACAGCAAGCAGCGGAAGCGTTGGAGCTTTGACTAGGACATGATTTACTGGCAACAGCTCACAAAGAGCTCCACTTAACTTTCTGTCTAAATATGTGTTTTGGGGGGGATTCTGATAACCATATGCTTTCAATAAACTGGACAAATACACTTGTGCGATAGGAGATGGTGGCCCACTGTTATAAAAAGACTGGAAAAAGTCTAAAGTAAACGGAATACTGCCACTTTACAAATACCCATCGGTGCCAAATCCATGTTCGGATATCTTGGACAGGTGTGCGTTCCGACCTGTCTCTCTTCTTGATTTTTTATATGATTGGCGTCCCGCTTATTATGCAAAGTGTGGGCAAACACCAGAGGCCAGTTGCTGCGGAAATGGCAGAAAGTGATTTAACAATATTTAACAATAAACTGAACAAGCTGCGGAACAGGTGATATACCTGCCGACGCTCCTGATTAGCGCTCCGCTTTATGCGGCTCCTTTTACGTATTTATTAAAGCAAATCTATTTATTATTACTTTAGCAAACAGAGGAACCAGGTGGGGCTTTATTTTCGTCTTGAGCTTTTTGTTTGAAGGACGTTTTGAGGGGGACAATCAAAGTCCAACAACTCGCTGACCAGATTGTTGTCGATCCCAAACCAGCAGCGGAGCCTTTCAGTGCGGCCCCCTCCCTCTTCTTCTGTCTGCCAAAGAGCTGCTGGGAGGAAGAAAAAGGAAACTTCTTCAAGTGAGGAAAAACATCTTAAAAACATTTAATTGCAACCCGGATGCCATATGTACACCTCTTGTGAGACCCCCAACAATGTGACTGGCTTTTAGAAATCATAGAGTGCGCCTTTGGAGACATGTGCGTCTTTGGAGAGGTGCGCGCGTCGTGACCAGCGTGACCCCAACACACTTTACACAAGAACTAATTCACTTTTAATGTGCTTTGCAGTTTCCTTTCACAGGCGACGCATTGTGCGTCTCACCGCGGCTTTTGAAGGCAGTGTACACCAATTACAGTGGAGTCGCTGCTCCTCGGAGACGGTTCGTCTTTTTGTTGGACGGTTTGGACATTTAAGAAACAAAATGGGGGCAAGTCGCTTCTTTTCACCCCCAAACAGCTGAAGAATATTTATTTTTATTTGCTTTTGATTGCCAGTTTATACGTTCATTAGTGCGTCCAGTTAAATAGGTAGAAAAAAAGTAAATTTTATGCTAAATAAACAGACAAAAGGGTTTAAATATTTGATATTTATCATTTAAATAATTTCCAAGATATTTTTGGCTCTGATTCCAAAAATATCTTTATCACTTGAACATATTTTTATATTTTAACTCATTGCCAACACTAAAACTGTATTATATAACTTTTATAAAAAGTAGTGGTACTCTTGCTCCCTGCTACCCTGCAGCTAACATAGCCTGTTATGAATGCTAAAGCTAGTTAGCATAGCGGAAAATAAATGCTTTTTCTGCAATGGTAAGTTGTTCCTCTGCAATTATTTAATAGAAAGAACACGAGCTTGAATGGCAGCATTAAGACCCGCCTGCTGGCTCTGATTGTTTTTGATCAGATTGGTAATAAAGCTCTGGGGGAGTTGGAGGAGATCGATCTTTTCACAGATTATCTTCCTCATGTTAAACTGTAACATGTTGACAATTTCAACAAATATGGAAAAAAACATACTTCTTATAAAAGTTATATATTGCAGTTTTAATGTCATGATTGAAGCTTTTTTTCTGTCTAGACATCTTAATTTTGCTTTGTAGGTCAAGACTGTTGAGGCTAGCGCTAACTAGCTGCTAATATGCCAATGCTAGCTCGCTAGCTAAATAGCTCTTTGTGTCAAGCTGCAATATCCTTTTAGATCTATTTTTCTTGTACTTAGGTTGGAAACTGTCCAAGTTAAAGATAGATAGTAAATATGTAAAAAAAAAAAAAAAAAGAAATATCTATTTTTATACTAAAGTTATATACTGCAGATTTAGCTTCAGTATATTTTTTTATGATTGTGTAAAATGCAAAGTTAGCCATTGAGCGGAAGATACATGGAGTCCATAGCAATATCTAACCTTCTGGATAGATATAGAGCCATTGATTTAAAAAATATATATTTTTTAATATTTCCCATGGAGTTAGACACAAAGCTCCTTTGACATTGATTACTTGAGTTCTGCTCTTTTAGACTAAATGTGAAATCCAATAATCTCACATTTCTTGTTGAGTGGAGATGTAATCCAATAAAAATTAAGTTTTATCAACGGAATTTACAACAGATGGACTCAGAATAAATCCTGGAGGCTTTTCAGTTACAAGTTCAAAAATACTTAGCTACTTATATATGGATTTACATCTAAATTCTACATAAGATACTCCATAATGGCAAATTGAAAAAGTTGGTTTGAATTTTTTTTTAATTGGGAAAATTTCAAACTAACTTTTTTCAATTTGTCATTCTCGGGTATCTTATGTAGAATTTTACACCAACAGTGAATTAAATCCATTTTGTGATAAGGCGGTAACATTATATATATTCTCTTCATAAAATAAAGAACATTACAGGTAATCCTGAGCATCTTCTTCATGGGACTGTCTCAGAAAAACAGACTGTCTTCAGTCAGAGGCGTCTTCTACACTGCTGTAATGCTGACCTCTACAGGAAATCCTTCCTGTGCACTGCCATCAGCATTAATAATGCTTAATTTTAGGAAAATAATATAATTACAAAAGTGTTTCATTATATAAATAAAAAAATAAAATACAATACAAAATATATTCAACAAATAAATAAAAATTTAAAAGCATGAAAATTATGTGTAACAACATTTGATTTTGGGATTAGTAGAAAATTTTTAAATAGATTTATTTGAACTTGGAGGAAAAATATTAAACTTATTTTCAGATGACCGTTAAAATCGTGTTGTTTATCATGTTTGTTTCTTTTCCTCTTTCGTAACAGTTTATTTAATTCATTATTCCCGTTGTTTACATCTCAGATCTGCATCTCATGCGGAACAAACACTCTCTCACCCGGATTCTATGTAATCGGGCCGATCAGCATCGTTGTCAGATCTACACATGCGCAGACGGCGCAGAAGCTGCTTCCTGAATCAGAGTTAGCTTTCTGCTCGCTGCGGCTCCCTGTAGCATTTAGATGTGAGCTGAGGGGCAGAAAGTCAGGCTTTACATGTAGAAGTGAACAAAGAGGAAGAATTTAAACGACAGCTCAACTCGGAAACATGGATTACTGGGTATGTTTCTCTTGACTTTTGTTTCCTTTTATTTAGGACTGACTTGTTTAAGTGGAGAAGTTAGCTAACTGTTTTCCTTAAGGACTTACAAAGAACAGAAATAGGGCGATTTACCAGAAAAACAAGTATTAAACAACAACTTAAGAACCGATATTGTTCTGCTGTTTATAAAAATCAACATCTATGATGTCAATCCCCACATTATTGTTCTATAATTTAAATAAAAGTTGATATGTAGCCTCTGTTTGAGTCACCAACCTGCTGTAAGAGGGGTTAAAGAGCACTGCTGCTGTTTATTGTTGGGTAAAACTGGAGATCCTGTCCAGCATGAACCTGCCGGAAGCTGCAACAATGTGTTATTGTTGTTAGCTGTTCATATTGGAGTGTGATTCTTTAAAAAGATAGCAACAATGTTAGGGAAAATGTTATAGCCTGCATCAATTCAAACACAACAAACCAGATGCACTTTGAACCTTTAATCACCTTTCTCCTAAATAAAACTTTATTATTACATTTAGTAAGTAGAGGAGAGTTGAGTAGCCAAAAATTGTACCCAATTAAAAGAAGCAAGAATTTACTTGAGAGTAAAACGAGCATTTGGTAAAAAGTCTGATCAAACTGTCAATCATTTGATATTTAAACATTACAAAATTAGTCAGCCCAAAATATAAAGTTAAGTGGGAATTTTGGTATTTTAAGGATAAAAATGTCAATAATTTATATAAGTAACAAAAAATAACAAAATCAGGCAAAGGACAGTGTTTCCAAATCAGTTTCTTTCAATTCAAAACTGATGAAACTTTAACAAAAGCTGCAGGTTTGTGTCTGTGTCCTGTTTGTTTTTCATTCAATTGGTAAGAAATAAAAAAAATTTTAGTCAAGAAAGAATAGAGGTACTTCATTATAAAATTACTCAAGTAAAGTAGAAAGTACAGGTAGTAAAAATACTCATTAAAGTAAATTTAAAAAAAAAAGTTAGTCAAGTAAATGTAACTAGTTGCTCCCCAGCTCTGTTAATAAGTAGAAGTTTGCAGATGTTTAGCCAAAAGTTGGAAGACTTGTTTGTTGTCAGCAGACGCAGCCAACGCTTTTGCATGAGAGCAAAGCTTCCTGGGAAACAAAAGATCTGATTTCAGAGCAGTCAGATGTTGTCGGGACGGGGGGACCGAGAGAAATGGGCGTTTACAGCTCAACAATGAGGGAAACAATACAAACCAACATCCTTTGTGTGAACTGGGTTTAAGTTTTCCTCAGGCAAAGAGAACCGAGTGGGTTTGGAGGGTCATTGGTGTGTAAAGGTCAATAATTTGTGATATTGGTGATAACAGACCAGAGGCCGGTTCTGAAAACCCAACCGGGTTTGTTCTGTTCTGTTCTTTGCTGCTGTTGCACTGGATCCTGCCAAACCTGAAAGAGGAGATGCTGTCTAAACAGGCAAGAATTACAGCCAGGTTGTCGTCACTTCACTTCACAAATAAACTGTTTAATGAACCGAATATCCAGGACTTGGCTAATTTAAAAAGTTTTTGTTATTTTTAATAAAAAGTTGATCTTAAGACAAACAATTTTTTTGGCTTAAGATCAAGTGACAGAAATAACGGAAAGAAATATGATTTTAAAAGTAAAAGTGTGCAGACTATTTTAAAGAAAATGTGCGTTTCGGTGCGTGGAGTAAAATTAAGAAATATTTGAATGAGGATTTCAAAATACTTCATCAGAAAAAAAGACGTTTTTTGAGTTAACAATGATATATTGTTTGCAACTTTTATTAATTTAATATATTAATTATTTTGTAATTATTGAGAAAATAATTTATACAAGATTTCTCTTATTCCTGCTCCCTTTTTTTATTTTAATTATATATTTTTTATTTAAAATTTTTTATTCAATTAGTGAATATAAAACTAACAAAAAGAGGTATTAATCTACAAATAAACAAAAATAAAATGAATAACTTTTCACTCATGTGGCATAAGTGTTATAAGAGAATGCGTTTGTATATTGATTATAAAATGTATTAAATCATGTCAATAAACTTATTGATTGATTGATTTCGCTGTAATTTGGGGGCTGGGCAATTTGGCTTAAGATAAAATATCCAATTTTAATTGTTTATTTTTCTTTCATTTCCAAACACATTCAGAAAATGTTTTTAAAAAATGGCTTTTATTTCAATCTTCCATTCCAGAGATTATTAGGGTGAGGTTACAAGAATGTTTTGCTTAATTACAATAATAAAAGTATAATACTAGCAGAATAAAGACGCAAATTTACCAGAAAAACATCTTAAAATTACAAGAAAAAAAGTTACTTTAATGAGAAAAAAGGTTTGATGGAGTTTGTTTGGTTCTTTCTTCAAAATGGACTTGTTGAAACTCCTGCTACTGATAATGATTTAATGCTGATGTGTTAAAAGATGAAGCATTTAATTAACGGTAAAACTTGTACAACAGCGTCCTCAGTTTAATTTTTTATTGTGTTGAAAAAAATACAACAAACAAAAATTTGTCAAATTGTCTCTTTTATACGCTTATACTTTTAAACCTTTACTGAAATAAACGTATTTTATTTCAGTAACTATTCACTAAGCAAGGCACATTTTGTAGACTTTTATTGATGTTTTCAAGCCTCTATTTCTGTTAATTAGGGTAATTTTTCTGCTTAGAGCGACTGAAAACATGAGAGATCAAAAAAAGATCAGATTGTGATTCTTCTGTAAACTCCAGTGAGATATTATGAAATTTGTTGTTGCAAGGTGACAAAATGTGAAATACTAAAAGGTGATGAACATTGGAGGTCACACAGATAGCGAGTTCTTAAGATACCATGTTGTGAACCTTAAGCTTTCTCCATCTGATTGCAGCTGATGTAGAGGGTCTGTCCTATCAAAATGTCCGCCACGGGGTTGTAAACACACCTCTGCTGAGAGATAATGGAGATAATATTACCCTGCTTGTGCAATTTGATTCATTGGTATCTCACTGCTGAATTCACACCTGAACAGAGCAGAGCTCTTTATATTCATCAGAGGAAATGCAGGAGCGTTTATAGCTGGGTGAACTTCCTCCAAACCAGTTACCTAAGGCGCAGTGGGTGGAGTCACCCAGTTAGCTCAGCGTATTCCCAACACGTTCACCTGCAGAGGGAAGAATCTGTTATTTCCTCCCCAGGTTTTCTGTAAATCCAACAATGTCTTCTAAAGTAAGTCCTGAAACTTATACCGCTTTTCTGTAATGCAAGTTAATCGACCAGCTAACAATTAATTAATAAGCGGCCATTTTATCAAAAAGAGTTTTCTCTTGCTGAGGATCTCTCCATAAGATAAAAGGTTACATTTTTTAGTTTGACTTAATTGCATGTAGTGTAATATAAGAATAAACAAAGATAAATTGAAAGAAGCAAAAGAAGAATAGTTGTGAATTATATTTACATGTTCCAAACAGTGGGTGGAAGTATGAACTTATTTTTTCACCCAACATGAACTGGGTTAAGGCGTGTTTTATTAATTAGAATAACTGGTAAATGCATTCATGTTCTTAACAAGCATCAATCATTTCTAATGTGTTAAAATTCTTTCAATATGCCACAAAGCAGTAATGATTGACAGCTTAATTAAAGAATAACAGCAGCATTGATAATAGCAGTAATTATTTCTAATTTTGATGCAGTGATGATCATATTTTTAAATTATGTTTTGAACTGTTTTATGTTTGGACATTGCAGCTTCACTCGTACTGATGTAGGACTGGGTACAAAATCTTTTTTATAATATGCAGAATTTAAAAATCATTAAGTTGTAACAAAAAAATCTTAAACATTTCGCTGGCTCCATAAAGTGCCGACAGGCCTCAAAATCAACAGTGCTTATTGGCGTCATGTGTGTATATATATAT
>CAEGAD010096913.1:0-50765 GCA_903067055.1 Poeciliopsis paucimaculata | reverse complement strand
TTATTTTTTATATATATATATATATATATATATATATATATATATATATATATATATATATATCTATATAATCAAGATTTGATTGATTCTCCAGAACAATTTTCAAATTATTATTTTTTTTGTCTTTGGTCAGAGTTGTCAAAACACATTTTACTTCCCCATCAATATCATTATATTCTGACACAGCTGCGTTTTTAAAATGGAAAGCTTTTTGTATTTTTGCTAAACCCACTAATACTTGTACCTGATACTGCTGTCATCATTTGCTCATTACTCTAGAAGTTGTTAATGAGGACAATTGAGACACCTGTGAAACCTCAGACAGTGGGGGAAAGTCTAAAGATCGGGAAACTAAGGCGAGAGTCTAATTAATCTCACTTATCGTTTAGCTGTCAATCAAAGTGAACAGCAGAGGATGGAAGGAGGGCGGAGAGGGAGGATGCTTTCTTCTGATGGAAGAAAGCATCCTCTTGTTCTAGCAGCACTCATCAAGACAGGTGTACAAAACTGGAAACGAAAGTAGTTATTTGGTTTAGATACCAGCCACTGCTCTAGATGATATTCAATTAGCATTATTTTCATGTCTGGTTGTAGAAATCTGAATCCAAAATGGCAACGATAATGTTTACTGCAGTAAAACTTCAACATTCTAACAAAGTATAGCCATGCCTAAACTGGGATTACAACATTCCTCAACGTTTTGTTGAGAAACACTCTGTGAACAGACGGCTTCGTTAGCAATGACTTCTAACCGTTTGTGTTCTGGCCGCTGAACAACTGATAAGTGAAATAGGCATTTCTGCGTAAAGCTTTTTTTTTTTCTTTTTTTTCTCGAAACTGAATAACATTTTTTCTTGCTATAATGTTATCATTATAAAACCAAAATCCCTTCCTCTAACAAAGGCCGCAAACCTTTTAGAGGTGTTGATGCAGGCTCATACATACATAATGCGCACATTGTTGTGTTTAGGTTGAGATATCTTCATACAGCAGAAACAGAAAATTCCCAGTGGGCTCATAAACTTGTGTTTTAAAAAAAAATGTTTATCCTTTTGTCAACTCTACTTTTAGATGTAGCTACGCAGGCTTCGGGAAGTGTCAATAAATTCATTTGGGCGTCAAAACAAAGTGGCTTTTTTTTGCTGAAAAAAAGCAAGACTGGAGATGTTTTTTTATTGCTATTATTATTTTAATATCAGCATACCGGATGGCTTTAATGTGCAGCGCTTGCATAACACAAGTCTGGTGAGTAGTGCTGTCAGAGCCTTCTCTCTCAGCGTACTCCATCATAAAGAATTACACTGGAGCTCCTGCAATAAGAGGAGCTTATTTAGACACTTTTTTAAAGATCCTGCAGTCCAGCATGTAGGCAGAGCTCTCAGTTCAGACCTCCATCGCATCATTTTTAATCTACCGTACTCCGTCACCGGAAATTTCCGTTTTTTCCATATCCATCAAGACCTTTGATGGACATGGAAAAATGTCCATCTTCAATACTCACACGATTAATCTCATGCGGTTACAAAATGTGCAGAGACGAGTAAAGCTGGAGGGGGTTTCTTGTTGGGGTTTTTTGTGCGTCAGTGTGTGTATGCTTTATTTATGTATTTTGCTACTTAGCGTTTACCACCTAAAATGTGTTTTTCCTCAAAAAGCAGAAATTCAGTTGGTAAAAAATATATCATTTTGCATGCATGTCACAGGTAAATTGATACGGACGTGAAGTAGTCTTTCGTTCACGCACTTATGAAAAAGCAGTCAAACTCCGGCACGTCAAAACAGAGATTTCCCTGGATGCATCCTTTTTCATTTTTTTTCCCAGGTAACATTTTATATGTAAATCACTTCAAAGTAATAATCAGTCTTCAATTTTCCTGAACAAATATTTGCTTCTTACCTCTGCAACACAGTAGGGATGCTGAGACACAGCGAAAAGTCAAATGTTTCCTTCTGGCTTCTCTGCTCTGCTTCTTCTGGAATAATAATAATAAAATACAACCAACCAAAGACTGAAAGGTTAATGAAGGATAAACAAACACCTAAAGAAAATGTCCAGACTTCGTGACACACAAAACATATTTCCGTGTTCCAGGAACAACTCGGCTGGGGTCACAGCGAGGCATCACAGATAGACGCTCGAGAAGCTTTTTCTCTCTGAAGTTACAGACTGTTTCTTACAAGCTCCCAAGTCAAGCCAGATGATTAAACATTCAGTTTCCTTTGTGTGCTGTAAGCGTCTCGTTAGCTGGAAGCAGATTTGTCACTGAAGGAAGGATGATCGCTCCCCAAAAAGGGTCCAGGAAGGTTTGCAGCTTGTTTCATCTGTCTCGGTCTCAGAGAAGGGAAGCGTTCCAGCCCTCCATTTCCGCGTGTTTGACAAAGTTGCCGGGAGACATGGATCCCGTGAAGTTTGGCGACCGACAAAGACCGTGGAAAACGTTATGCTGCAGATTCACAGCAGAAGATCATCGTTCACTTTCTCGCAAATACCATCCTCTGCTTTGCTAACATTTTCTCCTGTGAATGGAGCAAAGAAGAAAATATATATGTGCATGTTCTTGATATTGAACAGAGAACAACCTGTTTATGGTGTTGGAAGCTTGGTAGGATTTCTTTGGAAGGATCCTTTTTCTCTCATACTTCAGATCAAACTTAATACAGCCAGCGTCGCCTTCCAAAGCGACTGACGCTGTAGTGTACACATTGTGATGTTGAAAGGTTCGGCGATAGAAGGACATCTCTGGGACACCATGTATACTCGCTTATGCTCCATTGCCACAAAATCTAGTTTTGTTCAAGTGTGACCAACTAATAAAGTTACCTAATCACATGCCACACTGTGCATTCACACTGTCTGCGCTTATGAAGATTCACTCACCTGAATGCGTTAGCATAACGCTCTCTGACTTAGTTCCTGATTGATTCGGCTGATAATTAGTTCAGAGGCAAATGACAAAAAGTGCACATGGCACTGAACTTTAGCATTTACATCAAAAAGTATAGAAAACAATAAGATGTGACGTAACAGCAAGTATAACGTACTTCAATCTTGACTCAGTAGAAAACTGAATTCTACATCCTTTAAGCCAACAGGCAGGTTTAACACAGTATTGGAATGCACAAACAAACAAACCAAAAAAAAGCAGGGACCTCTAACACAGCCGTTTGGGACTCCGCAAAACAAAGGACTCATAGAAGAAAAGCGCTCTCTTAAATGAACAGAGAAGCTCCTATTTGTCAGGTAGGATTTGAATCAAGATAAAACTGTGGCACCAACCAAATGCTCAAATCGGCACAGTAAAAAACTCTGGTCCTCAGTTACAGAGGCAGCTGAAAGGTCAGAAGGAGCTAAAACAACAAAGCTTAAAGTAAGATTTAAGAAAAAAAAACTCTTCACAGGACCATCTCTGTGAGGTGGGACTTAAAACCTGACTGGATTTTTTTTTTAAAAAAAAATCAATTTTATGAGCTTTTCTAAATCTCCCAAGTTGAACAAAAACAACTTTTTCTAAAATTTTTGACAGAAAAGACTCTAAAGCACAATTGGTCTAAAAAGAAAAGAAGACAAACAAACAAAAAAAAACTGAAAAGACTGTCCAAATATTAACTTGTAGGTTGCAAGTGATGCAAAATGTACTAAAAGTCACAGGCTTAAAATATTCTAAAACAACAAAGGGCGATAAAAAAGATGGGATGGATCCACATCACCCTGAGCAGAAGATGTTCTCTGAGAGTTTAATATTCTCAATAACAAAAGATGAACACAAGAAAATCTCCTAGGCTCTTGAACGTAGCTTGGAAGTGGAAATCTGCTTCGATCAGGCCATTCTTACACACAGAGTGACCAATCAAAGAAGAGTCTAATATTCACCAGGTTACCATGACTACACTGAAGGAGTTACGAGCTTCAGCATCTGAGATGGGAGACAATCTGCCGACAGCTGTTGAAATAAGAAAGAAAACTCATATCAAAATATGAGAAGAATCTGCCAAAAAGCATTAGGAGGAAAGTTATCTGTTTGGTGAGACCAAAACGGAGTGTTTTGGAATTAAAGTCGGAAAACAGAAAAATCCTGAAGGACAACTTGTTTTCATCTGCAAAAGAAACTACAACTTCTGGGAACATTCATTTTTAAGCTAATTGTTGACACAAATCATCAAGCTGGAGCTCCACAGATACGGATTGAAGATGTTGTGGACGCTCTGCGTCGGCCCAGTCAAAGCCCAGACCTCACTGTGACAGAGAATCTGCGGCAGGACCTGAAAAGTTCTGGTCAGAGACATCTTCACACAACCTGACTGAACTTGAAGAGTTTCGAACGGAAGATTGGAGTAAAACCAGACGTGAAGCCCTGGTTACAACCAACCAACATGCTGTGATTGTAACCAAAGAGGCGTCTGGTAAATACTGACCTGAAGGCAGTAAATGTTTATGCAATCACTTATTTTAGGTAAACATGATTATAGATTTCAGTAATATTTGTTTTGTAATTACTTTAGTCAAAAAGCCAAATTCTGTTGATCCGAGTTGATTTTTAAAAGGAATTAAAAGGATAAAACACCAAAGGAGTTGAATACTTTTTATAGGCACTGTATATTTAGTGTTTGAACTATTAGAATAAGCAATTAGAAGTTTGTTTTGTAGTATTCTAGCATTCACAGATTTCAACTGCTTATACCTTTACGTACACCAAGGGAAAAGGACTGATGCACTCACGGTGTTCCGTTTTTTTTTTTTTTTTGTTTTTTTTTTGTAAAATAAAAGTTGTTGACAAAAGTACCGAATCCGCAGAGACGTGAAATTGTGAAGGAACGAAATGAACAGCAATCTTCAAGTGTATTTCCAAAACAAAAACAGGTGTCAATCATAGACAGTTTCAAGGTGGAAGAAGAAAACCTTTTGACAAACTGCAACAAAAGAAAGGATCTTCCACCTGCCAAATCTAACAAACTCGATTGAAACATCCTGCCGGGAATATCTGTCCTCTCGTTCAAGAGCGTCTCCTGGTGAGTACGCCTGTAGTTAAATATTCGTACTGCTTTTTTAAATTTAGGTTATGTATTCTTCAGGTATATTTACTGTGCGTGAAAGAAAAGTATTTATACAAATTAGAAGAAAAAATCTAGTATATATAAAATTCTAACATGAGCCAGTTAAAGTGGTTTTTATTTGAGTGCTGCATTTTGACTGAAAGCTCCAAACTGTTATTCAGACTGAATATGTTTGAAAGGTATTTATTTAAAATATTGGAACACTTTCTGGTATGATATTCACAAAAAAAAAAAAAAAAAACAAGATTTAATCGATTTCATTGAAAAAACCCCCACAAAAAATACTATATCTACTGCTGCACAAACAATACACCATGTTGATTATTGCAGCTAATGGTGATTATGTTATGCTATGTATGTCGTTTGAATGTATTTCTTTTGAGCCAGGAAGCAGCAGAGGGGGCAGCGCTGTGTTGCTCCAGCCTTTCCAGTCAATCTGGATCTTTCTCTGCCGTCTCCTGAGAAGAACTTTAAAAGTAAAGGAACGTTATACTGGAGATATTTTTAGCAGTTTTGAAACTGCGACTTTTTAAAACCTAATACTGGCAACTGGTCGATGTCTACTGACAAGCATATCAATATGCAGACAGGTTTCAGTTCACACCGAAATGCGTGCACGTGCGTGCACGTGTGTGCGTGTGTGTGCGGGGATGTGCGTGTGTGTGTGTGTGTTGGTGTGTGTGTGTGTGTGCATAACTTGTGGGTGTAAAGCAGTCAACCTTGGATGTCTGGCAGAACCAGCCTCCTGCCAAAAAGATGGGAAACCGTGACTCAGTGGTCCACTTCAAATTACAAAATGGCTGGTTTGATCCCCAGGCTGTTTAGCACATTGTGAGCACAGTGTGAGGCTCGCTGCAGAACATAGATAAGGTTTACACACCAAGAAAACACCGAGGACTTTTACATGGCGTTTAGTCAAAACTAGTTAGTTTACAAAAGTGATGGCATTTGTTCACCAAGAACACGAGAGAAGTCAAAGTCAGGCTAGTAAAAAGGTTTAATGAAAAGTAATGATAGCCAAGCTGCTTGCACAATACTTCTTCTTTTTTTCTTTTGGAGCTAAAGGGAAACCAATTCCATGCATCTTATTATATTTCCATGTGCGTTTCTGTGTTTAAATAATGTGTCTGACTCTTCTGACATTGCTTTCTCTTTACAGTTGCGCAACATAACAAATCACAAACATCCTCACAATAGCAGCATAACATGGAAGATTTGGTACACTACAGTATGGTCTTGTTTTAAAGCTCTTCTTTTTAGTATTATTATTGACAGGTTAGATGGAAATTCACTGTCCTCTTCCCCCCCAATTGATATTGAGCTTAATAACTAAGATCACAAAAGTACATTGCAATGATTGAAACAAGTCAGAGTTAGTAATAACATCGTCATAATAATAATGATAATGATAGCAATAATAATGATGAAGAATATCACATAGAGCTCTGCTAGAAATATATTAAATGTTAGGAAAAAAACAGACATTTGGCATATCAACAACCAGACTGAGAACAAATCTGGGCCACCAAAATGTCAAGTTACTGATCTGTGAACAGTTAGACAAGTTAGCTGTTACATATCTTATGTAACTTGGCATAATTATTCAGGTAAGACTGTAAAAATGTGGGAAATATGTACAATTCAAAATTGATTCCTTCATTTTCGATGACAGACGCTTCCCTGTTTTGCTGAGCATCAAAACAGTTAAGCGTTCAAGACTTGGCGTTTTTAATGTCACAGGTATACATATTGTTTTTAACCCTCATGCCTGCAGGGTTAAAGCGATACGGGTGATGCCGATTCGGGGTCCGGGTGGTCTGAGCGAACCCCCCCTGGGCTGGGGGCGAGGGCTTAAAGTTAAGGACAAACATAAATACAAAAAAATAGGGGGAAAAAAAAGCACTGATGGTACATTGTGAAAAACAAAAAGACTAATGGAACTAAACTGTCCTTCGTAAAAGAAACTATGAATCTTGTGGTTTTATAGACAAGAAATGTTGCAATAAATTTACAAGGAACGCTCTGTTATGGACAAAAGGACTCTTTGTCTTTTCTCTATCTGTTTTATCTGCTCACACGCACACGGCTGCACGCTGACATAACCATAACATTTAAGACTACATAAACCAAAGCTGATTGAGGCCTGAGATAGAGGAAAACACAGAATTATTTATTCACTAATCGCTAAGTGTTGTGCATGTGGCTCTGTCCACATTGGACCCCCAAACAGAACGCCATGTCTCCAGTAACCTCAGTGTCGCAAAACCCTGGACATCCCACAAAGCTAAGCTAAAGATAGTCGGAAAAAAAACCCCATCAAGCCTAAAAACATTAAAACTGTAACGGACTGAATGTTCTGTCGTCAAAATTGTTTTGCGTTTATTGATCTTTTTTTTTTTTTTTTTTTTGGAAACGTCTCATCAGTTTCTCTCAGCGATGTTATTGCCGTTGCATCGGGACTTTTCGTTTTGATGACACGTTCACTGACACGAAGAGCTGCTTCAGAGCAACAAGCCGTTCGCTACGAATTGGTTCCGGTTCACTTTCGCGGGTTGGCTAAGATTTCCGGTTTGTAGTCAATGTTTTATGAAACTCTCCAGTTGTTGTGCAAACGTAATAAATTAACCGAAACCTCTGAGAAACTGGAAAACCAAAAATCTTTAAAGTCTGAAGAACTTCTTTACATTAAGTTGCAGGTCATTGTTGTTTAAAAGCTGAAAAAATAAAAAAAATAAAAACAATATTGGTTGACAAAATGTTTTTTGGTGAATATTAGATGCAAATGTAGGTCTAAATAACAGAAAAAAGGGGAATCGATCTTAATTTTAAGGCTTTTAAATAAAAGGTTTTACAAGTAAATGTGAGCATGAATGAGTGTGTGTTGTGCAGGAAGCGCTCCATGTGTTTCAGGTGTGTGCAGAGGAGGGGGGGTTGAGCCCCTGCCCCTTTTATCCTTGATGCCCCGAGTGCCCTTTTTGCCCCTTTTTCTATTGTTATTATTATTTTTTATTATTATTATTATTTTTTTTTAAGCTGTGTGTCAGTAGGCCTGCTTCTGCCCCTCAACAATAACATTTAGCTAAATATAACAATTTATCAAAATAAATGAGTCTGGCAGCGCTCGGTGTAATAATGTTGTTCAGACACTGGGCCCGTGGTGAGGAGGAGGGGGCTGGATCTGCAGCCTCCAACTATCAAATTATGGGCAAAATTTTTTTATTTATGTTTTTTTCCCAAAATACACTTGTGAATAAAAACGTAGGCCTCTGATGTCGAAGTCAGAAAAACTGTTTCTATTTATTTTTCGCAATTGTCCTCATAAAAGAGGGGAAAACGTCCCAAAACACAGAAATGCTGGCTTTAATTTCATCATTCTGTCCCAGTGCTGGACTAAATGCCCGATTTGCTACAAGCAGCCTTTGTCAGTTCCACCACTGTGGATCAGAACCAGATATTCTGATATAAAGAAACGCCACCGCGACAGTCACCCTGACGCAGCTCGAAGCCCCGGGATCGCCTGCTCACTGTTCGTTCTCGGGCTTCACCTTAATGTGACGACCGGGCTGCTGGCTGACGGGATCTGGGCTGGAAGTGAGCGGCTGTGAATAGAACTTACTGCAGAACCTCAACCGCTAAAGGAAGACTCGGCTCATAGCATTGAGAGTTCGCACAATATCGCATAAACATCAGCGAAAACACTGTACCTGTAATTTGAGCCACAGCGTAAAGCCAAACATGCCACAGTTAAATAAATCAAAATATCCCAAAAGCGCAGCAGGACTGCTAAAGGGTCACCTGGGGATTCCAGGTAGATTCCAGCATAGAGTCGCAGCGCAGCGGCTTTAGCGCTTCCTGCAGGGCTGGGCCAAGGTAATATGGGGCCTTACACAGAATCATGATTTAGGCTCCTCGCCCTCCTACTAAGAACCTCAGCATCACTAACAGTGTTTAAATATAGGTTATTGGTTATTATTGGATCTGATATATTTATGAACTAACCCAGCTCAAACACAAATATTACACCATATTGTAGCCACGGTAGCACAACAAACTATCGAGACGATTCCTTGTACTCTTACAAAGCAAACTTCCAATCAAATCATAAATGTTCTCCGCAACATCGACTGTTTCGGCTGGTTTTATTATTGCCGTTTATTATTATTCTAATTTTTTAATATGTACATTTCTGCTGGGATGGTCTCAGACTGCTGGTGAACTAAGGTAGGGGGTAAGAATAAAAAGGTAGATAGTGGGCGTTTATACCTTTTTTCCCACCTTTAATCCTTTGATCCGGAGAGAGAGAGCCAGTGAGACGTCAGTGAGGTGAACAGATTTGTGTGACGGGCGGGAGGGGAGGAGAGGAATCGTTCAGCAGAACAGAACAGCAGTCATGTCAATCACGTTCGCCGGAGAGAAACCTGCAAGCTTCAGGTCTTAATGCATCAAGCGGTGTCGCCTTTAAGAAGACAAGCATGTGTACCACGCTTGCGTCTTGTCTGGTTCAATAAAGAAGAGAAGCCGAAAAAAAAAATAGAAGAAGGAGAAGAAGAGGAGAAGGAGTGATGCGGAGAATCTACTCTGGCCCTGAAAGTATCTGACGAGATTTAATATCGATCTGCGACGAGGAAGCGAGCCACAGCGATGAAGTTAAGATGATAAGATTCTTAAGTGAAATGGTGGTTTTGAAAGTTGATGGAGGTGAAGGTGATGGCAAGCTTTCGGGTTTTCAGTATTTCTGAGCAACAGTGTTCATTTAAAAAAAAAGAAAAAAAAAAGGGGGGATTACACACAGTGAGAGCAAGACAGATAAAAACCGTCAAATGTGTTCAGCGTCCATTGTAAAATCATCTGCTTGCTCACATTTCTAATTTTCTGCAGAGAAGACGACTCGCATAGTTTTCTGTGGTTTTTAAAACGAGGGCGAGATGAGCTGGGCTGTGTGTGGGACAGAGGTTTCTGTCACTTGTGCCCTTTTTGCACTTTTCTAGTTCTATCTTTGCATATTTGTTCAATGAAGAATTGAGCATTCAAATGTTTTGCCCACAGCACAAGCAGTAAAAGAAGCAGCTTCCTGCGTCGTGGCTGACAAACGACGTCGAATCGGAAGTCTGATATTTAGCTTGAGATTAAACTAACTTTTTTCTTTAAAAAAAAAAAAAAAAAAAAGGAGAAAACTCTAGAGTTCATTTCCAGTTAATAAAACTGAACTATCTGCATCTAAATCAAACACAGATTCTTCGAAGCACAGGTCGAGATTTATGAAACCTTTCGTTCCGATAAAAGCAGGATTGTTTTTCTTTTTCTTTTCTTTTTTTTTTTTTTTTACACATTAACTTTAGATTTAGAAGAACAAGCAGCGGCTCACCCAGGATGCAGCACATTGTAACAACTGCAACGTGGCGACTGAGCTATCTGGGCATGACGCATATTCATCCTGCAGGATTTAAAGATTTTCCCAACCAAAGCCAATAGTTCCTGCCTGCGGTACTCGGGGGAATCCCATTCCTCCAGCTTTACTCTCGATTCCGGGTTTATATGCCTTCAGTGTCTGGTGTTCACTTAATATGAATTGATGGAAAGTCATAGAGTCCTTCTCCAAGGTTCATGGCGGTACAGATCATCCTGCTCTTTAAAGGGCTTGGAGCCTAGCGTCGCTAATAAAGCAACAGAAAGATATTTCGCTTTGGAATCTTATAAGCCGTTTCCTCTTCTCTGGCAAAGAAAATGGGGATTATGCAGCTGTGGTATTGTTTCTACTTCTTTCTTTTTTTTTTTCTTTTTTTTTTTTTTATGGCTGCATTGCTGAAATGCAAAAACTGCTGAACCTGAATAAACGTTCAATGCAATTAACGTCTGTTTCTTTTTTGTGTGTGTTCGCCAAAGCACTCCTGGTTGCGCCAGCCCTCGAAATATGTTTTAGGCCCTGAATCTGGATTTGTAATTGTAGTGTTATGACATTGCCCGGAGGAGAAGGTGGAGCATTTACATCTTTTTGGAGTTGGTCTTATTAATGCACACCAACTTATCAAAAATATTTTTCTACTTCTTGCCACGAAGGCATCCCCCAGCGCTGTGTGTTCATTTTATAAATCTGCTACAAAATATGTCACTCATGAGAAGAAACACCAACTGCGCTTTTTTTTTTTTTTTTCTAACATTCTGATTTGGTTTGTTAGATATCTTAGTCATATCAAGAAGCTATGTATTTTTAAGAGGTCAGCTTTCGTGTGCCTGAAGCATTATTACCCTCACATAGCGCAGTGTGTATCATTAAATTACAGTTGCACAAAGCGCTGCAAGAATACGCTTCAACGTAGGGATGCAGCAGGCGAAGCGGCCGCCGAGCCTCATCTGCAGGCAGCGCCTCTCCTCTGAGCTGATGCCAAGGTGGAATTTGCTTTAACAAAATAAAGAAAGAACAAGCAAAGTCAGTTTTGTGTCAGATAAAATCAATTGCCTCATTAAGGGAACAAGTAAGATGTGATTAGCCTTGGTATTACATTAGGACAGAGTTAGTTTTTTTCTTCTTCTTCTTCTTGTTTGTTTGTTTGTTTTGTTAGTTTTTATTATTTATGTTCTTGCATCATTCAGATGCACAGAGAGGAAAGGAATAAAGTAAAATTTCTTTAAGACACATTGAGGCAAGATGGAAAGTGCTTTTTTACTCATTTTTGGGTGATATATATATAGATATAAATATAAATATATATGTATATATTATATATATTATATGTATAAATTAATATTTATATTAATACTGAACTTTTCTACATTTGGACACATTGGCAATCAAAAGCTATTTTATAGATTTTTAGATGATGGATCAATACAAAGCATCACACAACCGTAAAGCAGCGAAAGGAAAACGATGCAGGAACTTTGGTTCAGAGTGTGCAATCTTATTGAAAAGCAATAATTGTTGGCCAATATATTTTACAAAATTCTGAAATGTAATTTTTCATGCTAATGCAAAAATTTGCAAGTAGGACAGAAAATCACAGCAGCAGAAGCTCACAGTAGACACAAACGACCTTGCCAAAAATGCCAAAGGTCACATGGAGTAGGAAGCACAGATTAGGAAGAGAGAGAAAAAGAAGAAATCCGGCCTTTAGTGAAGCCTTTAAAAAAGGCTTCATTGGTAAGACAATAAAAAAAGAGTTGTTGAGATAAAATTTTTTAAAAAACATCAGATATACTACTTGTAGTTTACCTCAAGCCGTGTTGGGTTCACAGGACACGTAGGAGACGGTGCAATAAATAAAACTGATGCAAGGTGGAAAACCAACACTAGACATCAACCCACCAGTCATGTGATGAAATGATCCAGTCAAACTCCAGACTTTAGTTTAACTGAGGCAGTACTTTGACAATAAACTCTTAATCCAATCTAACAGAGGTTGAGCTATTCTGCAACAGTGGAAGGCCACTCAGCAAGGAGGAAGCCATTATTTGAAAAAAAAAAAAATAATAATAAAAATATATATATATATATATCTATATAGATATATAGATATATATATATATATATATTCTGGGGTGCAGTTTGCAAAAACTCAAAGGAAAGAACACCTTTATTTTTGGAGACATGCCCTGCGATTTGATGAAACTAAAGTCAAACCGTTTGGCCATCGTCAGATTTGGAGGAAAAAGGGGGATAATTAAAAGCCGGAGAACTTTAAACTTTAAAGTGTGATGGTGTCACGTTGCAGGGCCTTTTTCGCTGCAGGAGGAACTGGTGCACTTCATAAAATAAACACCATCACAAAGAAAGAACACTATGATCGATGTTGATCGTCACACACCGATGCGTGACGGTGTTGAAGCTACAGCCAGTCTTTCTTCTCACTCAAATAAAAATCAAAGCCAGGGATGGTGGAGCCTGGATCGACTCCCTAGTCTCTCCCCCCCAGAGTTAAAACACTCACTTCCAGAAGCTTCTGCCAAGTCTCCAAAAGTCGTGGGGAGCCACCGCTCAGCTGATTTCCTCCCTCAGCTGAGCGGCCGACGCACCACTTTTGTTTATTCGCATTCAAAGTAAATGTTGCACAGGAACAAACAGGCGGGCGAGCTTCAGCACACTCCGTATTCCAAACACAATGGGCTGCACATCTGTCAAGACATTTCATATTAAACACAGTTTATCACCGGGACGCGGGGAAAGAAAAAAGGTCGGACAGAATAATACACAAACATTGCACGAATCGGGAGTCGGCGGTTTGGGCCACGAGCTCGAGACGCGTCACAATTTCAATCTCCAACAGTGGGAGGACAAATCGCCTGAGAGGAGGGATTAGGCATGTGAATCACTGATGGAATAAAAGCCTCTTGTTGTTGCTTTGTTGTTGTCACCGCCATATTTACATGCTAAAAAATGGAAATCTTTTGTCGGGTGCCGGCGTGAAAACCGCTCTCCTATGAGTCAGCGGCGACAGTAAATATTCATGACTCGGTGTGGAAAGCGGCATTTAGGTTCGCCGACGGGAACGGAGTAAAAACAGGGATTAGCGGAGGTGACGGGGTTGATGAATTTGAACGTTTTCAGAGATTACGCCTTTTTGATTGGAATGACGCTTCGCAGGCAGATTTATTCAAAGCACTCGGCGAACGATCAGATTTGCACCAGCCGCCCTCGTCATCCATACAGAAGCGAGGCGCGCCGGCGAGCCGCGGCTCCCCAGAGTGAGGGTGGCATTCGGTTTTCTACTGTCGTGGGGAGGAATTGATCCACAAGGTGACACACGTATAAAAACTGTCAATAGAAGGTCAGGAGCGCTCCACTGCCGAGCATACAGAGTGTGCACTAAGCCTCCTGTGCAGCCATGCGGCGTTGATCAATTTCATATGAGAGGGTTGTGCACATCCAACTGAATCACCTTGCCGCTTTGCATCGGATCGTCACAGACGCCGATCCTCGTGTGTACTGGGTGAAAGAAACGTGCTTCCGAGAGTGGATTAAAAAGTTTCTGGCAGGCGAATACAAACGCGGTGCTTCTAAAACGCGTTTGCTCCATAGGGACGTCTCGCGTGCGTTTCAGATCATCGAACGAGAACGCAACTTCTAAATAGTTAGAAGATGGAGACATGTTTGTTAGTCTCTACAAACGTGGAGACTAATAAACTAAGGAGCTCTAGACCTCTTTAAATCATTAGTGTGGTTAGTGACTCCATTATTACTTGCCTCATTCAGCCCTGTGCAGTCAACAAATTAATAAAATGGATCAAATGCAACAACACAACGTAGGCAAAAATATCTGAGGCCATGAAGACGCCGTACCCTGATACAGTACAACAACAGCATCCAGAGGAACACCTTCCCACATTAGCCAGGAGCATCTTGCCGACTCCACAGAGGTTAGCTAAAATATTCAGTGAACAGATGAAGTACATGTTGAACTTCTCGGAAATTGTGTTCTCTTCCAGAACACCTAGGAGGAGAACGTCCAGTCATCGGTTCGGGAACTGCACAGTTTGCGCAGGAATACAACACTCCAAACCGCACCAGAAAAATCCACCTCTGAATGGCTCAAACAAAAAAAAAAATTTTTTTAAATGAAGGTTTGGGAGTGGCCTAGTCAAAGGTTTATCTTAAATCTAATGAAGACGAGAGTTCTCCATTGCAGCTGAATTGAAACAACTCTTTAAAGATGGGACTAAAATTTCACCACAGCTGTATTACATAATCACTGCCAAGTTTTTGCAAATGCCTAATAGTAGCTGTTGCTATCAGGAGTGGCACAGCCCGCTAAAAGGCTGAAGGGGTAATTACTTCTTCATATAGGGTAAGACTGATGTGGATATTTATTTACTTTTTAAAAAAGAATAAGATCATCTTTTTAAAACTGCGTTTAGTATTTCTCGTGTTGTCTTTGCCTGACATTAACATTTGTTTTACGATCGGAAATGGGTCACAACGACGACCAAAAAGGAAAATCTAGACAAATTTGTAAGGCTATAAGGATTTTTTTTTTCTTTGTGTTTGTTGCAGGGATTTGTTCTGTTCACTTATGTAACTTGCAGGGGGAAAAAAAAAAACACAATAGTTTCTTGATAAAGACAAAAAGACCCAGTTTTGTTTCCTAGACATTGTGTGTTGAACAAAAAGTAACAACTGCATACAAAAAAAAAAAGAACAAATCAGGCTAAAGATGCACACGGTTACAGTGAGAAGAAAGTTCAGGTGAATTCCTCTTATTAATGTTTGACTTTGATCTGGTTTATTTGACGTGCGCCGCTGAAAGAATGAGTCCCACCTTTTCTTCTCCCTCTTTGACCCGTTTCCTGCTGACATCCTGACATCAAATAAACTGCGTCTTCTTGCAGAGGAGATTGAAAGGCTGCTCCACCGTAGTGTGGTCTAAACAAGAGAAAATGTCCTTTTAAATTGGCTGCAGGAAGCCAGTCGTCTGATTGCTACTTTACTCTCAATGACAATCATGGAAGGAAAATGAGTCTAAATCAAAGAAGGGACCAACCTTTTAGACAGAAATGACTGCTTCCCCCCAACAAATTGCATTTCAGATGATATGCAGAAATAAACATGGAGACTTTAGCCATGGCAATAACACACTGAGGTTTTCACAATGATCTCAAGTCGAGATCATTGTGAAGATCTCGCAATACAGCACAAGAGTCGACAGATATCATCACTACATCGACTCCAGCGTAAATAACTTTCATTAACTGAACTCAAAGAAAATACATGTAGATCAATCTTGTTGAGACACAAGTGTTCAGTTGCAGAGAGACCATTTTAAAACACACAAGGTCCTGTCATTAAACCAGACAACAAGCAACACAAAGGGTTAAAAGCAGACGGCACCAGCACTAAAACATTAAAGCCAGGAACAACCATCTCAGTTGCCTTTAACCTCTTTTTTTTTCTTTCAGTTTGTGCAAATTGGAAGGAGACGTAGGAAATGCTTATTTTCTCCCCCTCCCCCCCAAGTCCTGTTTTGCACTAAAGGGACAAACAATGCAGTGAGAGTCTGAGTGCAGTTCTGTTTGAGTAACATATGCAGCTCTGAAAGATCCTAAGGACAATTTGTGTCGTTCATTTTCTTCCGTGATTATCCAGAAATTTTGGTTCAGTAGAATGAATGTATCTCCAAATTTCCAGAGGATACATTTCTATGTTTAAAGATTATGTTTTGGAATATTTGAGTATTTAAGCCCGAACCAACGTGAAGACACCCATATATGTATATAAAGTAGAAAACTGATCAAATTCATATGCAGAGTAACAGGACCTGCAGAGGTTTTTCTTTCGCTTCAAATACTGAGCTAACTGTGTTTGCCATGAATAACTGTGTCAGCGCCATGTTTATGGAAGGTTGCATCATTACATTCAGTTCATGAATCCTAATCTTAAAGGCTGGCTCTCACATACAGCCTTGGGGGACACCTTGTGTAATATTCAGGTAATAGAAAGAAAGACCACTGAGATAAAACTGTGCTCATGACAAGAAATATAAATTCATAGTAATATCTGAAAGTCTCTTTCATATAATGTCAAGTTTATAAGCAGTGCCGAAAAGCAATCCTTCATGGAGTCTTTTATAAAATGATTTAAGACTTTAGAGGAAATAATCATAGTGCAACAACTTTTCTAAAAAAAAAAAACAAAAACCACACACAATTTATGAGTGAAATAATATTAACATGTTTTCTTTAGTTGCCCATTCACACGTATGATTATCCCAAAGTAAGCTGAATTTTTACGCAACAAATATTGGCATCTTTTTTCTCAAGTGTTTAAATTAGGCTTAAGCAAGTCTACAAACTACAGAAACAAAACTCATGAAAACATGGAAACGCACACACTGTGACGGGAAAAAGGAGAACGCCCTACAAAAGACTGTGTTTTTGTGACAACGTAAGGAAAACATTAGTAACAAAAGCTAAGCTGTGCTGTGTTACTGTAACTTTTCTTCCAATGAGTAAAACAGCTTCAGAGATTTGACCTCAATGTGCAAAAGTTTCTGCATAAATACGTGTAATGGCGTGACCCCACGCTCCACATACACCGGCCATGCCAAGCTAGGCCAAGAGGGGGCAGGATGTACAGTGCACCAGTTATTGGTCTTTTGCCACACTAATCAAAACGCACTTAAAGCTCAGTGTTCCTTCCTCTGTTTGCATTGCACTGTGAACAGCATGTCTGTATTCTGACAGTGGAGGGGAGCTGGGCTGAACTGTACGCCGTGTCTTTCAGACAGACGGGTTTATTTGTATGCAGAACACACGGAGCCGTCACCTGGGGAGCAGCTGGGCCTTGGAGCGGAATGGAAAAGTTCAAACTGACTCACATACACCAAAGACACAAATATACTGTCCGTGCACTTGTAGTACTGGACCTAATAAGGATTGCGGCGGCACACAGAGTAATTTGCCGATGAAGGATTTCGTTCGGTTGTTCGAAAAGCTTCAGAAGAGGAGGACGAAGACAAGACGAGAGCTGTGTCGAACAGAAGACGGCCATATTGCATTAAAAAGTCAAGATTGATGTGTGAGGAGGGGCCGGCATGCATGAAGGACACAGACCTCCTCCTCAAAGACAACAGGTAGCGTTGTAGCAGTGAAAATGGGAATTAGCAGAATTATTCAGGAAAGTGGCTGCTAGGCTCTCTGCCAGCACTCCAGACACAGAAGGACGAACAGCAGCATCTGGTGCTCACGGTGCGGTTCCAATCAACACTCCTGCCTCGACGTTTCTCCAAAACGGGTAAAGCAGCAGCAATTTATTACGTCGGTCAGTCTTGCTTTCGAAGCTCCTCCACCTGTGAACTCTGCCTCACGGCGGCGGAGTCTCAGTTGAGCAACTTAAAATTACGACAAAAAACACTCGCGGGCGCGAGCCTCAACCGCGGGTGAGAGTTGAAACACCAATCCTGCTGTCAATTTCACACTCCTCTTACACTCACTTACCAGCACAATGAGCAAAGAGCCAACGTACTTGAACTCCTCCACTTTGAGTAGGAGCTCGAACATCACCAGAGGGACTCAATCTGCAGCTTTAGAGAGCGCCGAGGGTACGGAGCAATTTGAAACTAATGACTTATTTGGTGACTGCTCATACGTGTTGAATTAAGAAACGATTTTCAAGTTGTGGGAAATCTAACTGTATGTACTCACTGAATTGTAGCATGGAAACGGTTATTCTTTCTAAGCGTGACAGACGTTAACCCATGTAAAAGCTCCTGTTGCCTCATAACTTTGGTTCTAGTTTATAGTTCGAATATCTTAGCATACCTGAAATACGACAAAACAAACTTACAAGTAACTTCTCAATAAGACATAGGTGCTTGTAATACGTCACTATTTGTTTTTATTGATGTAAAAGTACTAGTTCCATTGGCAGTTTATATTACTTTTAATAAGATATTTTTCCCATGTTATATCTGAAATAAATTGCCAATGGAACTAGCACTTTTTAAGGGAATTATTAACTTAAAAAAAAAACCCACTCTTTTTTTAAAGTTAGTTTTACTCAAGAGAAAACTACCTGAAACTACCAGCAGTTTAATTTTTGTCTTATGTCAAGTGTACCAAGATATTTGGACTAGAAACTAGACTAGAAATACTTTGTGCTTTTGAAATGCTCTCATTTCTAGGACAAACTTTTTTCAGAGACATTAATTTCAATGTAGATGTATTAATTCACAAACCATCCAACCTATGGTCTGTGTAGAAACCGAGGTGTTGGTTCGGCTGAAGTGTATTCTGGCCTGGTTTGTGAGCACGTCAAGTTTTCTTCCTGCTCTAAAAGCAGGAAGAAAACTATAGCGCAGGGCATTATGGGTAAATACAACCAAAACAAAGGGTGAGTCTAGCGCTATCAGGAGAAATGGCTTTTTTTTAAATTTTTTATTTTTTTTAACCAAAGTCAAAAAAGCAAACCTACAAACACTGAAATCTGGTGTCACTCCAGTTTTGTTTACATTTTGTGAAGAAGGACGGTACATTCACCGTCTTCTTCTGTGGTTCAGTGTTTTCTCCGGTAGTTCTGGGCGCAGCGCCACCATGGGGTGTGAACAGGTTCTTCAAAGGGTTTGTTGCATTTGACAGGGAGTGCTGCGTTAAAGTGAACCGCAGGAGCTGAAAATATAACAAATGTTTCGACTTTGGCACAAACCGAGTCTACTGAAAACACCCAGAACCGATGTCCACACTAAACCCTTCAGTCAGGGTATGTCAGCTCTCATGGTCAGCAGACACATTGGACAAAAATGTGTCTGCTAAACAGCATACATAAATTATTTAGATTTATTTTGTACTTAGACAGAAATTATTACGATAGCTATGCACAAACCATGTGCGGACACTGTAAATATTCTTTACTGTCATTATGACAGCAGTGTTTACAGACTCGTGGCGATTCTTGAGTCTTGTCTTTTTTTTCTTTTTTTTTTAAGGTGACTCACCTAATTAGATTACTAAGGCGCTGTGGCCCCTGCAAACCGGGTTTGATACAGTGCAAATGATTATAATTTTACTGGGCCAGCCTGTGAGTCAGCTTTCGCCTTGACTTGCTGATTGGTGAAGTGCTCTTTAATTGGTTTAAACTTTGCTCTCGCTGCTCGGGGATCTGCGCGCTTAATTTCAGCAAAAGGTCAATATCAATAAATCTGGATGCTCAAGAAGAGAGGAGGGCGAATAAAATGCACCGTGCTCTCCGGGCTCGAACTGACCACGGGGAGAGGGGAGGCGAACTGACCCTGGTAACACGGTAAACCAACAAGGTGCTGAGAGAAAATTAGAATTTGAGGCTCCGCCGGCCCACCCTCTTGTCAGGTGTTTATTGCCCGCGACCCCTGGGAGATGAGGTCAGATTTTCATATTATCGCAAACCGACTCCTTTGGCACATTTGGTTGCAGTATATTCAACAGCAGCATAATGAAATGGCACAAATGGATGGGGCTGCATCAGAGGGCGAGGAGAGGCGAGAGCAGAGAGAGAGTGAGCGTCGCCGACGTGGAGAAGGGTTTGCAGGATTGCAGCGCGGAGCAGATGCAGGAGGAATTAACGTGATGTGGAAGGAAATCTACTCTGTTTGCACCTTTCTTGTTGGATCTACTCTTCTTGTTTGTGAGCTTTACAAGGTTCAACAGATGGGAGCTCGGGATGTTGGCCCCCTTGCTGCGGGGGGTATCCACTCTGTTCTCTCGCCCCCCGGGGTTTAACACAACCAAACGGAGAGATGAACAGCTCAGATGATTACATGTCTAACACTTTCTACGGCTCATCACTCTCTAATGCCCAAGTGGTACACTTTCACAACACTCATGTCTGTCCTCACACACACATAATCACTCACGGACCAAACAACAACTGAAAGATCCATCGGTTGGGGCGGGGGTGAAACGTGACACTCGATCAAAAAAACTCGACGCGCATCATTGTCCGGGTGAGGTTCGAAAATGAATTCCCACAGCATTCCCTGCACTTTTCGCTCATCTGCGAGCTGATTGGTCCCAATTTTCGGAGCCGGGGCATTCGGCAGAGCTATGTGCTTCTCCTGGACAACGGGAGCAGAAATTGGGTAATTATTCCGTCTGGTCACCATGCATCACTGCTCCCATAAAGTCACGGGAAGGAAACACCAGCCACAGGGTACATAAAACAAAATGAAGCAAATGACAAACAAAATGAATGCTAGAGGTGCACAGCACCAGGCCGGACAGTTTTTTTTTTTTTTTTCTCGTTTGTTTTGGGACTGCATCCAGTTCTTATTTTAATGCCAGCAAAAAAAAATACAGCCTGCGTCTTTAGCAGTGCTTAAAAATCTGTCCTGTCATCAGTAAACAGATTGTAGCTTCCAAACGCATTAAAACGAACACTGCACAGTTAACTCAAGCTAAATGGGTATTCTGGTGCCGGAGTATGTTGCTGTTTAATGTTGCAGCACACAATGTTGCTTATTGTGTTGCATCAGCAATGCCACAATAAGCAACACTAAGAACCGATTCAGATGAGTCGTTATCGAAAGGTCAGCCATAAAATAAAAATAACTGCTGTTATTTTTGTTTTAAAAATCTTGTATGTTGTTGGCAAATCCAAAATATTTTTTGGTTCTCTTGTTAAGATATTTTTGAGCATTAAAGTAGAAACAACAGCAAAGCTTCAAATAAGATCAACGTTTTGGGCGTGTCAGCAATAACGAAGCCTGTGAGGAAACTATTTAAATGACTGCATGTCAAAGCAGGTCAGGTGTCAGCAGAACCACGCAAGAACCTTTCACTACATTGAATTTATCAACATCAGTGTCGTCTATGTTCCTTTTACTCCCCTCCCCCGTTACTTTCTTGGTAAGTAAATAATAATAATAGAGTAAATAATTAAAAGTAAATGAGTAATAAAAACAAGGTCTAAACCCACTAACCTGGACGTGGAATCACCAAATGTAAACACGGAGAAATCCAAACAAATATGCATGCATCGTTTATCGTGGAGGAATTGCAAAATATGACTGTTGTGTATGACCTGCCTTCTCGGGTTAAAGGAAGTTCATCCTTATTCAATTGCAGTTTTGTAAAGCAGGACATACAAAAAAGAAAAAGCTCTGGTCTTAACAGCTTTACCATTTCTGACAAAATACACACTACACAAGCACAAACTCTTCATGCCAACTACCAGGGGTTGCGGTGGAGGGCTGGTGATTTGGAATCGCTCTGCAGCCTCAGGACCAACCATCAGTTTATCTGTGCACAGAGGCATTCTGGGATCGAATGTGAGGTAACCTGCCTCTGCCGATGACAGAACCATGATCCCACATACAGCTGCGGCAACTCCATAACAGAACGAGCAGGAAAAGGAATTTCCTGAAATTTTGACCTTAAGTGAACTGGGCGTAAACGAATCCCCCCAAACTACAGCGAGCTGAGGCAATGCCGTCAAGTAAAGCGAGACTCCAAAATGAGGAGACAGACTACAAATCCCACACAGTGCACAGCTCCTCAGAAGTTCGGACTTCTAAAGTGGTTGTAAAAGCTTCCGAATCACGGAGCGCGTTTGGTTTTCTCAAACAGCTTTCTCAAAGCGGCCTCGGTTTTGTTTAATAAATAATGACGAGGTAAAAACCGTTGTGTTGTGTATACTTGAGATCAGGTTGAAATTGTTTTAGAAATCTGGTAAAAAAAATAAAAATAAATAATGAAACAGGGAAAAAAAGCAGATCAAGGTATGTATTAATATTTTAAACCATAACCATTAAAAAAGTGTGTACTTTCTTTTCAACACAAGTGTATATTAACATCCTTATTAAATAATTCAGCTGTAGTTTGATGCTGCTCGTATCAACAATCTTTTCATGACTTCCCATCCATTAAAAGAATCACAACCGGATAAACTTTTTTAATTAGTCTGAGCTTATTTTTTCTGCACCGAGACATTCCCATGATAACATTAGCACTTAGCGACCCAGAATGACCCGGTTCGAGGGATCCCTAGTAAATTGTGTCAGGGCTAAATCTAAACGCGCTGTGAGTTCATTCAAATATTTGTGTCGATGCAGTTCAAAAACCTGACCGTCTGAACATCCGAGCCACGAGCCCCCCTGATTGTTATCATGTGAGATTCGCTAACTGTGTTTCTGCAGGCCAGTTTGTGTCTTTGACATGATCAACTTATGAATGCCTTGCAAAAGTGTTTTATTTAAAGCCAACAGTGCAAAACCATCAAATAGAAATGTTTCTTTTGTTCCAAGGTGCATTTGTGGTCAATATTTTTTTTTTTTTTCTGTTATACTTCACAATTTTTGGTCCCTTGAGATGAGCGGGTTTTAAACGAATCCATTTAAAACAGCATTTCCTGTTTTAAACCGATGCGTGATGTCACTGATTGCATCACTGGGTCCTACCAACAAGAGGGTTTTCTTTTCTTTCTTTTTCTGCGTTGTCTCTTTTTCTTTAAACTAAACTTTCAAGTTGCCTTGTACTAAATGTTTCATTTTCAGACTGTTCATTCCTATAGATAAGTTTGTAAGTTAGGCAAATGATCTAATTCCTGTTTCTTTGTTTAGATTTTGGTGTTTCATCATGATGCGCTCTAGTAAAGTGCAGGTTTGTTGCCAATTTGGTATTAAACCTGTAAAAATGTGGATACTTGGGCAGGATTTTATAAACTAACGACATTAAATGATAAAATCCACCAGAAGGACTTGGACCTGCCTTTTTCTACCCTTTTGACTACACCACCTCACAACTGCTTCAGTATAATGAAGAAGTAACAGGAAAACATATGGAATATATTAGTTCATAAATGAATTAAGACAAATAATTTGCACTCAGAAATTAACAGATTGCATCGAAATCCCCATCACAAAGCAGTGTGTAATTTGGGGTGCAGCAGAGGTTAAGGCCAGGCCACATAAGGAGGCCTTATTCCTCCAGATGTCACAGGTTCGATTCCCCGCCCAGTGACCTTTGCCGCATGTCTTCTGCCTCTCTCTTTACCTATTTTCCTGTCGCATTTTCAAATGAAGGCTACTAGAGCCAAAAACGCCTCCGAGAGAAACAAAACTAGTGAACAGTTCAAAAAACCCCAGCAGTGCTTCTCAAGGTTTCTTTCATTCACACACACCAGATATGTGCAGTGCAGCATCAGGTAATCAAACTAAACCCGTCAGACGTCAAAACACGTTTAAATGTCATCACCTTTTTAACGCTCGGCTTTACCAGGTTCCCACCGCCTGTAAATCACTCTCTCAGTCAGACGAGTGTTAACACTCTGATAACTTCTCTCCTGGATGCCATGTTGCATGTGTGACTCTGGAGTCAAAACATTTGGATGAATTGTATGTTTGAATGTGTAAAAAAAAAAAAAAAAGAGCGAGCGAGAGAGAGTAAAAAAACTCGCCTCTTTCTCACACATGACCATACGGAGACACAGGATGAGGCCGCGGTGCACAGATTTCAGCTGTCAGAAAAAGGATTTCAGCATCATCTCAAGCAGCGACGATAATCTCATGCTCACCTATCACTAACCAGGAGATGAGAATCTGTAACGACAGGCCCCAATCAACTTTAACCGCCTGGGCTGCGGGGGCTAATAACATTTCATGTCCAATTAGGTTATCTGACGCAGTTGCATCTCCCTGCAACGGTCTCCTCCCGGCGATAGGCGCGCTCTGACTGAGAGGGACGGGGTTTACCTCTGACTGGGCTGACAGACTGGGTCAGAGTCAGCTCCGTGGCGGGTTAAGTCGTTTTGACACCGGGTCTGTCTTTCCCGTGTAACTGAGCTGAGCCTCAATACAGGCGCAGCGGCGAATTGCGAAAACCGAAGACGATCATCTGGCCTTTGATGGAAAAGAGGGGGAACGACACAAAGTGTCTGTCTGTGTTTGAAGAACAAAACAAAAACAGAAGCTAATCAACGCGGCGCGATGAAGCACCAGATGGGGTGCGAATAGAGTTTCTCGGACTGGGAATGTGACTTACGGCAAAGTGACCAAGCCGGACGCATCCTGAGCTTGTTGCTCCCACGCTCGCGCTGCCATCTTCTCCTCCTTCCTCCCAGTTGCTAAGCAAACACGGACGTCGCTGGCTTGTTTGAGTAGTTTCCCCAGGGGTCTGCAATCTCCTCCATATTTCCCCCAAATGTCAGCCGAGTTCTTTCGGAAGGAAAATTTCAGTCCTGTGAGAAATTGCCTTTATTTTTCAGACACACCGGCTCATGTTTCAAGGCTGGCAAACATCCAGAGCGGGGAGGGGGTCTCGATTTGTTTTTTTTTTTGTTTTGTTTTTTAAAGGAGAGAAAAGCAAAGCAGAAAGGATCTAGTTTAGAACGTATTTTTTTGTTGTTGTTGTTGTCGTTTTTCCTGCGAATCTGTTGTAATCTTTAAATAACAGAAGTACAACATTGTCTCCTTGTTCTTCCTAAGAACAAACCTGAGGGGAAAAAGCAGGAGAAGCAGAAAAACTCAGTGTGTCTAAGCCAGACGGAGCTCAGTTCAGTAGATATTGCCCATCACCGAGTCTCCGAGGTCCATTAGAGTTGCTTTTTTAAACAGCTGTGCTGAGAATTGTTATTTTAAACAGAATTTTAAAAGAAAGTCCCACAAGAGGGAGATGCACTTCACTACTTTTACCAAACGTTTCTTACTGTTGGTGAGGAACTTTGAAGGAGTGTTGCTGAAACAGACTGTGTGGCACTGCTGTAGAATAAAAATGTCATATTTTTACATTACATATCGACAGCAATGAGAAAAGCGGGTACAATTACAAGTGTGGAGCTAATTATACCGTGGTAGTTTTATTGCATTCTTTTAATTATGAGGATATTAGTTTATTAAAGACAAGGAAGCTGAGAGTGAAGAACCAAAGGATTCCGTTTTTCATCATTCGTTTGCTGCTTTAAATAAGGAGGAATATTTTTACACACTGCAGCTGAAACCAGATATTTATATACACATAAAAATAGATACACTTTTTTTTTTTATATATATATATATTTTTTTAATCCTCGCTCTTTGATGTTTGTTAGAATTACCAAAATTATTTCCATATGCTAAATTCTGGAGATTCAATGTTTTTTGGGGGGTTTTTTTGTAATTGTGGTAACGTTGTGAAAACGTATTGCTTATTTTAAAATAACACAACAAATGGACGGTTTTTGGAAAAATTCAGTTTGCTAGTCTTTTGTTGGAATAATGTAAGGTTCCAGGACTTTTTTTTTTTTTTTTTACCAAAGACAACAGTGGTTGATAAAAGAAAATAAAAAATAAAAAAATAAAAAATCCTTGTCTGACCTGAGCTGCCAACTTCCCCAGTCATAAATTCTGCAGTGATGGCTAAAACAGCATTTGAATTTCTAATGTAATATAGAGGTTCAGAGTTTACAGAATAATGACTCTGCAGGAAGGAGGATGCATGGATGGAGAAAATATTCATAACAATCCCACACAGACGTATAGCTTGCTTAGGGCGGTGCTTTTTGCAACTAATTTCACTGCATGTATTTTAATCTTTAATCATCACTTCCAGCTATGAGGGAGAAACATTTTTTAAAAACAATTATAATTCCTACTTGCTGTCCAGCATAAATATCAGCACTTGCATGTGCTCTGCTTCTTTAACAAAATAAATTGTGCTAAATTTCAATCAAGTACGAATGACCTTTTAACATGTAAACATCACTAATTTTATGTAAGATTATGTTAAATATCTTGGATATTTAACATATTTAGTATACCCTCTAACTATTACTGAGACTTAATCAACATTTGACTTAAAACATAAAAACTATGAAGTTGTATTTTAGTCAAATGGCGCAAATGATGCTTTTGTAAACAGATAAAAATAGGACAAGTCTAAAAGCGTGATTTCTGAACCATCCAACATCACTGGGATCAAATGACCAAGAATCATGAGTTGATTTTAACAGCATTTTCACATCCACTGAAACAGTGATATTAAATCTGCAAATAACAGATCACTGGGATCATAAAGTAGAAAACTGCATCATTCGTAGGAGCCACAGAAGCACTGATAGTATTCTCTGTGTCCCCATTTGTCAGCCTTCTCTATATCCTGCTGTCCAAACTGTGGAACGGAGGAACGTTCAAGACATTCAAAACTCCTATTGCCACTTTTGATTAAATAAATTTAAAAAAAGAAGAAATGTATGTTTATTATTAAAAGTGAAAGGGCTTTTCAGTCGGAGTGTCTTAGCGGAGCACTGATGGCTTGACAGGGGCCAACTTCCAAAGACAACAGAAGTTGTCAGGGTGTCAGGTGAAGTTTCTTCTGCTCTGATTAAGTTGACAGTTCTCTCTGCTCTGGCCGGTCATTTCCCGAACAATTGGTAGTGCAGTTTTCCTCCACAGAACACTTTTGCCTTCCCTGACTGCACTTTAAATTGAAGTAGCGCTCCAGTATAGGAAATACACAAGAGACTAGCTGGACAGAAAGACGGACGGACGGATGGACAGATGGTATCTCAGATGACATCCGAGTTACATGAGGAATAGTAAATGGTGGGTACAAATAGATTGTATTTTTTTTTTTTTTTTTTTTTTAAACAAAACCTTACATAGCTGTCTGGAAAGCTTACAAAGCCCGGTGGCTGAGCTATTAGAACAACAAAAAAAAAAGGGAACAAAAGGCTAGCGGTCCACTTTGGTCCTTTCTGGACTGAGAGCCGTTTCAGACAGAGTAGCACAGAGATGGAGTCAGACAATAGACATGACGCCAGATTAATGGAAAGCATGTAATTTTAACCAAATGTAACCTATTTGGGGGGGAGGGACATTACTCTGTCTATTAATACATCAACACAGCGGCATCCATTTTGTGTTTTAAGGGCTTTGTAAGTCCATATAATGTGCCACAGTTCTGACAGAGCGCGCCATGTCTGTTTTTAAGTTAAAATTAAAGGTCTCGTGGTAATGTTGTCTTTTCTTTTTTTTTTTCTTTTTTATAAATTATTCATGTCAGCAGAGGGACATGTTTGAACCAAAGGTTGAAAAGAGCAAGCTATTACAAATAATAATAATAAAAAAAAACGTATATTTTTATTAAAAAAGTAATGGCAAGGCGTGATTTTTTATGGTTTTTTTTTTGTTTTTTTTTTCACAAATCATTTACAATGTTCATTTTTGAAAAGTTTGAATGAATTTTTTTGGGTGGTTTTGCCCATCATTTGAAGATGATTCTTGTCGTGGTTGAAGACAGCATGCGTTCAGTTGCAGTGACATGGTAACGACTGTATACCCGTTGCCATGGTTACGGCACCATTCTCTATTCATCTTCAGTGGGAAGCCTCCTTTCATTTCTTTGCGTACATCCACTGGGGGTGATCTTATAACATGTTGGCTGTTAACTAAAACTTTCTTCTGCTCGCTGTGATCTTCTCATAAATCTTCGGAGCTGTACTTCCTTGCTGGTAGAGCAGCGAAGGCCTTGATCCCAGAAAGCATAATGGAGTGCGAGAACATCTGTATGTACCAGCGGTTAAATCTCACAAGGAATTTTACTTGGCGGCAAATAAGTAGAGCAAATCCACACATCCCGTGCGTTGGTTCTAGGTATCTATAATGTATTTATTTATTGTTTTTGACATCGGTGCTGGTTGCCTGATGTTTTGTGCCTTTGTTGAATCTTCAGCACGTTACGGGATGACACAAGTGCGAGTTCATTTGACTCGATGTGTCGTTATTCCCCTCCGATCTAACGTTAAATAAAATCCCTCGAGGCCAAGCGTTGTTCAGAATGAATCGTCTTTAATCAAATCAATCCTAATCCACATTTAAAGAGCTACGACCGACTTGGAAGTTTTCTGCAGGGAAGAAAGGGCCCACGTCTCTCTGGATGTGCATAGCTGGTAAAGACAAACCTTAAAAGAGTTTCCACTCTCGCAACATTGTATCGGTCTATCAGACGAGACCCCAATAAAACTGAACCTTGTGATTCTAAGTTGGGAAAAAAAATGTAAAAGAAAACTTCAAGGGCTGCGCACACTTTCGAAAGTCAACATGCATGATCCACGACAATGCAAATGTTCCTCTAATTCAAAGCTTTTTGTAGGTTTCCAAAGACTGCTGTCAGGTTGTGTCTCATGGTTTTTGCAGGAGAAAAAAAAATAAAGCAGAAGAAGAAGATGTCTCCACACAGACAGGAGCGATATAGTTGCTTCCACTAGGCCCACGGTACTCAAATCGGCTTTGAGAAGAGAGACGGATAAAGGACATCATTGTCTGCTTCTTGGCGTTTGAGCCCTGGAGGCTTCAGTTCCTGTGTACCGAGGCCAAGCATCTCTGTGGCCTCTCACAATTCAGGCAGTGTGAAGCGAGGTCTGTTTAATGCCCAAGGGAGCTAGCAACTGCTGAAGCTTACCAAAGTTTCTAAAGTCATCCCAGATTCACTGCTTTCAAAGTGTGAACGTCTGGAGGCCTCCGCAGGGTCGCCTGGCTGGGATCTCACACCTGTTATTATTGCATTTGTTTAACAAAGTGGAGCCCTTATATAAAAGCATATTTCTCCCAGAGTTAAATTCCTGGCCCCCATCTTTCTCTTTTTTTTGTTTCTTTTTTTTTCTTTTATTGAATCTCATGAACTGCCCGCACTCAAAGTAAGTGTCCCGTCAAGCTTTCACTTAAATTGTTCTCAAAAGCATATGCAAAAGGTTTTTTTTTTCTTTCTTCAGATCCAGCCATTAAAATCTGTCTCAGCAATTCTTCTGGCTTTTAAAATTTACTCCGGCTTTTAGAAGTATGCAATTTTTGTATAATGAGGAGAGGAAATTACACAGTCAAGTCCCATTTCACTGCCAGAGACAAAAGTCTGCATTTATTATTAATTTTACTGCATTTCACTCGCCATTTTGCCTGTTATGTCACCTTGTCTTTTGCATTACCAGCACTAAATCGGACCAATGTGAAGCCTGCACTTTCCTCGGATTGCCATGACGGGATAAGTTGTTATTTCAATAATGCATGCTTTAGTAACTCAGAAATGCATTATGCTTCAACATTAGAGCGGTCCTCTCCACTGGTAAATCCTTTAAGATCAAACCCAGACTTGCTTTTCAAGGACATATTCTCCCACAGGCTTTAAAATCCCATCTTTCATAACACATAGAGTCACTACTTTCTCTCTAGGAGATGGCATTATCACATATAATAGGCAGGTTCTTGTGTTTATTTAATAAATACAAACTGCATTTTTTATTTTTACTTTTTATTTTTTTGGAAAGCACTTTGACAGCCGTTACACCAACAGATGAAAAATAAATACATTTTCTACATTTTATATGGTAGTTCCACCTTAAAATACCCAAAAATAACCTAAAATCATGACTTGATTTATGCATATTTTTTCCCTTGTTGCTGATTGGCTGTGCAATCTACCTAATTGTAGAAATAAGGAAGACAATAGACGCTATGCGAGACCAGCTGACCGATCTTATGACAAAGATTTGAAGATCTTATGAAGATTAGAAGATTTTAAATAACACTATGTACAATATTATACTCACAAGCAAAAAAACATGCATTATTTCTGTGAAAATAATAAATTCCCTTTCTTTGATTTGACAAACAGTTTAAAATGATTCATTCTACATTTAAGTAGTCTGACTTTTTTTTTTTACACTTTCTTTACTCTCATATCAACGATCTCGATGTCTAGTCAATGTAAAATAGTTTAGTTCAGGTGTGAACGGTCTCTTAGACTTTGCATATTTTAGATTTTGAACTAGATTCATCTGAACTCAATGATACTCAGCTTCGCTGTTGTTCTACACATAGACTGTAGAGTCAACATGTAAAACAGTTCAGATAACAGTTGACTGTAAAGCATGCAGCACACAATTTAGTGACAATACAAAATGAAACCAAACAGCAAGACAGAAAAATACAATGCAAACATGCCTGTCTCGATTCTTATCAGAAAAAGTTTTTAGTTGACTTAAAGTTATTTAAGGATATGGATATTTTGTGGTTTGACCTATAAACGTGTTATTTACTGGTGCTGGTGATTTTCTTCTGTATCGTCTTGTCACCAAAAAGGTCCCCGATGTGAACGCTGGCTTGGCCTTTTTCTGTGTGTGGTTTTCATGTTCTGCCCAAACAAAGTGCATGAGAAATGGCTCATGCTCTTTTAATGCCATAACCACTAAAATCTGACACTAAACCATTTGTGTTGACATTTTGCGCAGAAAGAAATTGTTCTCGGCCTCTACTTCAGATGTTCTCGTGTCGTTTCCTTCGGTAGTTCTTCATGTGGCGCCACCACAGGTGAGAGGGGGCAAGAGGAGTTTTAACTGGC
Source organism: Poeciliopsis paucimaculata (assembly GCA_903067055.1). NCBI lineage: Eukaryota > Metazoa > Chordata > Actinopteri > Cyprinodontiformes > Poeciliidae > Poeciliopsis > Poeciliopsis paucimaculata. Next base: position 19,949 of record CAEGAD010096913.1, on the reverse strand, counting down.
TTAATTAGTTTGACACAGTGTTGTGCGGAAACAAACCGCACCAGCTGAAAATGTAGCAGATGTATTTCTGGTTCCCAATCGAATCGAGTCTACCCGACTATTGGGTGTGAAAACACCTGGCGCGGGGCTCATTTTTTAGGCTGTGGAGTTTTGACTGTGGGATAAATGACGCTCCATTGCTACCCTACTGCATTCACGTGCATCATGGAGTAGCAGGATTTTACTCCACTCAAAAATGACTTTAGTGAGCAGACGGCCTTTATCAGTAATGTTTAGGGGGGGAAGATTGATGCTTACCTAAAGAACAAGAAGGTTACAATTTATTTTAGCTCAGTGGAGAAACTGGACTGGGACAAATATATCTAAAACGAATGTATGTGAAACAAATGTCAACCTGAGGAAAGGACGACATTCTACTTATTTCATACAACTCAAAGTTAAAACTTTGCAAAGGTATTCAGTTTATACTAAGACTATCTGAATGCATATGCATTTAAATTCTCTTTTTTTTTTTTTTTTTTTTACTTTTTAGCGTCTAATATGAGACATTTAAACAATAACATCTTTTTTAAACCACCGTTTTCAAATGTGTCAGTGTGTATGTAAACATACCCGCCTGTGAAAATTGACATCATTTACCGTGTGCATGTTTGTGTGTAGGCGTGCGGGGGTGCACGGGCGTGTGTGCGTGTGTGCGTGTGTGTTGCTGCTTTGCATGGTAACTCAAGTCCAAGGCTGAGACTGAGCGCAGGGTTGTCCTTGGCTGTCACTACTCATTATTTGCCGGTCAGTGACACCACTGAGCAGTGTGTGAGCAGTGAGGAGATAGCGGGACTCCTAGTGATGAGTGACAGGCTCATCAAAGAGTGGCATTGAGTGACTGCGCCCGGTTAGCATCCTCGCTTTCTTCTTGGGGAGTCTGACCCTCGAGCAGCTCACGAAAGGATAAAGCACAATGCTGCTCATCTGCTCGTGATGCAGGGAGGCGCGCGCAGAAGTGTGAGCTAACAGAAGAAAAAGGGATAAATGCATTGACTTTTCAACAACCCCGGTGTAGGCACACACCGACAAATACCACTGTTGTCCCTTTTGCTATTGACATTAATCCCGCAGTGGGCCTTCCTGCACTTACAAGTGATGACAGGCTTATTTAGCCGCCTCCAATAATGGAACTGTGCAGCACTTCTCAGTCCCCGTCCATGTCTTTGCTCCGTGTCTCCCAACCTCTCAGAAAACGCGAATGCTCGTCCGAGAGCGGTCGCTCGCTTAAAAAATGTAAACCGTCTCGCATTAGCAGAGCCAGAAAATGCGTACCCTGAAACATTCTGCACTTCAGCAGCACAATAAACCATCTTTAAGCCGAGAGGACCTTCAGCCAAAGAGGTCTGTGATTAATGCAAACCTTATGCAAAATTCACAGGGTGCTATAACAAATGGTTCTTTCCCAGGATTGCTAGAAATAAGGGAAGGGAGAAATGGTTTACCATTGCTGTCAGCAAAAAAAAAAAAAAAAAAAGAAAGAAAGAAAGAAGTGCCCTGTATCCTGATCTTTCCCCAGCAACATCATCGCTTACCCTGTTGCTAATACACAGAGGACTGGAAACAGGAAAGGCAAGTCGTACCTTCCGGAAATTTTGCTGTTAGTTTTTGAGGTTTCACAACAAAGTGAAACAACAAGCTCCTGTGCCCATGTCAAAACACAGCTTCAGATAACATTGTGGTGCTCCTTATAAAATTAAATAACAGATGGTACCTGGAGGAGAATGCCAATAAGACAAGGTGACAGATTTTTCAGATATTTGGGATACAGAGGTCAGTGGAAGACACAACACACCACTTGGATAATGTTCAACACATAAAGATCGAAGGACTGAAAAACCACAAGTATGCATATGGATTACAAATACTATGCGAAAGTACTGAAACACTTTGAATTTCATGCTTCGCAATAATGTATTTAATTGTATTTTTATTTGGTACACTGCCCAAAAGTCGTGCATCCTTCTCAAGCGGAAGAAAGTTGCAGAGTTTCTTACTTATAAGGCCGTGCTGCAACATTAAGTGACTTATTAAGATTCCACTTTTGGTGGAGAGGGATTTCTTCATCACAATGTGTGGGACATTTCATTGTGAAGTGGAATCAAAAGTGATCCATGAAGAGAGCCGTGGAGAGGTTTCCAGCGAAGGATTAGTTTCTGGAGAAATCTCTGAAAAGTTGTGCACCTCCCACGGAGCACTGACGCACTTGCAGACCTGCCGAGGCGCCGACCCCCCTATCTTTAACTGTCTCAGAGTTAAAAAATTTAATTCTTTTTCTTTCGTGCTTCATAATGAAGACATCCCTCTCCGTCTGAAGTCGAAATCTGTGAGAAATGTTGTGTGAGCTCTGCAAGAAAAAAAAACAAAAAATACATCTTGATAAGTCATTTAATTTTGCCGCATGCCTTAAAGTATGATTTATAAGTAAATAACCGTGCATCCACTAAGCCGGCATCTTTAATGTAATCTGGCTTTCCAGGGGAATCTTAAAAAAATAAAATAAATAAATAAATCTATTTAAAAATATATCAGAGCTACAAGATTAATTTTTCAGCAGAACGCTGATAAGGTGAATGTTTTATATGCCTGTCATTGTGCAGGTGGAAGTGGTATTTCTTTGCCTGAAAAATTCTCTAACTTCCTTCATTTCTCCAAACCCTATCGCTATATCTTCTTTGACAGTCTTCACTGTAGGCTGATATTCATCAAATATATTTCACTTGAGAGGAAAAAAAAAAAAAAAAAAAAAAGCAAAAACAAAAAAAAAAAAACGCTTCACTTTATTTTTGCTTTGCTCACATCGCAGTAGAAAAGTACAAGATGTTAGAATAATCTGATGTGGATCCTTGTTGTTTTCTCCAGCAGCATCGCAGCAACATATCGTACAGGCTCATATATAGCTCCAATTGAAACACTGAAAAGCGCTCGATGGCTGGAAGGCTATGATAGCTCTGTGGAAGATGAGATAATGACACGGAGAAATGCCTCCATGCTTCTTTGAATTTGGCTTTTATCATTCCTGTTAGCTTAAGCATGAATATTTAATGCAGTGGTGCCCAAAGATTTTCTGGGCCCCCTTATGGATTACAATAAACCCCCCACCCCCAAAACAGAAAAAACAAATCAACTACACACATACGTATCGTTCAACCAGACACAAACCTATAAACCTTGAAAAAATACACATTTTGTTTTCAAACTCCACTTTTGTTTATTTCACACTACAGGTTGCAACAAAACACACTACAAACCATCTTTACAGTGAAGCATTTTTGTGTAACTGTTTTATTTTTCTTTACTTATCCATACCACTTCCTGCACCCCCTCCTTCAGGGTGCGCGCCCCACAATTTGGGAACCACTGATTTAATGATTAGTCAGACATTAGACGGGCCCTCGTGTTCAAATGTCCTATTCTGCTAATCATTTTCCGTGTAATTCATGCTTTCATTGGTATCACGCACGGAAGAATTCACGTCTGTGCCATAATTTCTGGATAATTTTCATCTGGAATCCCTAAAGACAACACGCAGTGAGCGCTAATATCCCTTTTGTGTTTTCCTTCAGTCACCTGCCGTGACTGACAAAGAGAAAGACGTTGGAACAGACAAACAAGGCGTCATGTGGAGTAGTGGGTTTGTTTTCGAAAACTCGCAGCTGAGATTTCCCTAAACGTGTGTCAGATATTAGCAGAAAAACTCAAGTGATGGAAAATAGTTTCTTGATGAGCTGGTTAAATATTTGGATGAGTTCAAAAGTTTATTTATAATGCACGACAGGCGCGGCAAACACCAGTTTTGCTGGAGTTGTTTGTCCGTGTCTGTAAGAGCTGGTGGAGCACAGTCAGGTCAGGACGCCGTCTTACTTATGGATTGCCTGCAAATATTTCTCTTTCGGACTGAGATATTAGAGTTTTTGTGGTGACCATTCTAAAACAGTTGTCCTTAAGGCACTTTGTGACTAATTTGGAGGTACGCTTCAGATCACTGCACACTTGGTTAACCTATTTAGACCAAAACTTTCATGTCATTTTGACATTATTAACAATGTTCTTTCCTCCTGGAGCCATTTTCTTTGCAAGGTATGCAAGATGCTTCTACAGCCAAACACCTGAACTGCATGATGATGCCACCCCAGTGCTTCCAAAGTGGGGATGTATGATGCCAATTCAAAAATGATCATGAGGACCAAACACTTTATTAATTTTTTTTTTTTTTTTCTGGATAAGGTCCTGGGACATGTCTCCAAAAAATGTTTTCATTTTTGTCAGTGAATGCCTTTTCAAATTGTAATCCTGGTGTTCTGCTTTGCCTGTGTTACTTTTTCATGATGTCACATTTATTTTTTCCATGGTACAAGTTGCACTAATCTTTTGCGAATAAAAGATTAGATACAAAATATCTTTGTTTGCCCCCAAGTGGTCAGGAAAATGTGGAATTCATCAGAAAGTAAGCAATGGCGTTAGTTTCACTGTCAGTTTCCACTGTCCCACCGTGTGAGTTTATGTGGCGTCATATTGGGTTATAGCTGTGATATCCTTTGTATATTCAGAAATCCTAATAGACCTTAAATTGTTTGGTCTAATCTTGTGACAAACATTGGAAAAAAAAAAATCTGGTGATTAGGATGAGCGCAAAGAAAGTGACTCATTTGGCCTTGGTAAAGTTGAATCTGTGCATTGTCAATCCCAACATGAATAAAGTCTGTTTGTCACAAACTGATCCTCCGTAAACAATGGTGCCACACATTTCATCAAAGTGATAATTTAATTTTTGTACATCTGCTCGCCAGGTTCATGTTTCCTGGTAACTTTTCTCTGCGCCGGGAACTTTTCAGTCATTTTGCATTTCTAATTTATTGGCCTGCCTCCTTGAGAATTCAGCTCATAAAATAATTAACCCGCAAAGTGCAACTGAACGCGAGTGCTAATTGAAACGCAATTGGAGTTGAGCCATATTATGCATGTTCTTATTGCATGAGCAGCGACTCGATAACGTTCAGGCGACTTTTTTCTTTTCTTTTTTTTTTTTTTTTTTTTTTTTACCGGCAATTTGAAAGTCGTGTTTAGAAACAAGATTATACAGTGTATGTTTGACTGAGCACCTTGAACAGTTGGAGCTGGTTGGCTTGTTAAACAGAAGTTTGTTCGTTCAGAGGTTGCAAGGGACACATTAAAATAAAGACATATACGAAACAATATTAAAAAGAAAAAGACAATAAGTGATATTTTGGTATTCAGATAGACTCGTTAAAATTCATTTAGCATTTTATCAGAAAACGCTGAAGCTCCACATTTATTTTTGAGAAGAGCCGACAGCCGTCTGATGTAAGACTCAATCGGACTCAGTCGACCTGTTTGAAGCAGGCTTGTTTTCACCGGGCACTTGAGCATTAATAATTCTGTGTCTTGTTTGAGCATATGCAGCAGTGATGTATACATACATGCATACATATATATATATACATATATATATGTTTTCCGGCGCACAATGATATACCCATCTGTGGACTTGTGTGTTTTGTGTTCTTCTGTATTAAATCAGCTCGCCATCATGTCGGCTTGCGGTTGAGGATGACAAATCTCCCCTCACTACCTACAGCCATGCAGCTCTCCACTGCATGACCGGGGCCATGTTTCCCTGGCTCTCTGACACACAGGCAGGCCGCCCGCCCTGCTAAACTACCTCGGCTCCCCAAATGGAGTTCTCATTTTCAAGGGGGAACGGCTGCATGGCATAACGCACTTTGTCTTGGGAATTACTTTTTTTTTTCTCAGCCTGTGTGGCTCTCCGGGATGGACATGGCTGGCTGGCGCTCGGGGAGACAGATGGAGGCTGCTGGCTGGCCTGACACATGTTGAGCGGCTGTTGATGAGTCAGTGAAGAGGGGCGGGAGAGGAAGGGGGCGGTGGGTGCAGCAGAGGGGCAATGCGCTCTATCTGTGTGATGTATTGATGCGAGCGAGAATCAGAGGTCCCACTTGGCTTGAAATCTGCTTTGCAGATACTCTTCTGTATGTTTTATGAACCTGTAAAGTGAATGTTGCTTTTATACATCAATAGGTCACGGCGTTGTGTCTGGTGGCAGATGCAGTGACAGCTAATCTAGCTAGAGCACGCATTTTTGTGGCAGTAACAGCATGTTGGCATTGACACGGACTTAAATTTTCCATTTGCCACACACCAAAACATTTTGTTCTTCTCACAAGTACCTTACCTAATATTACATGCCAATACAGTAGAGACCAATCTAAGCAGGAAAGCAGTGGAAGTAATTACGATTTTCATTAGTAAACTTATTATATTCATTGAGAAATTAGACAATAAAACATAGCAAAATGATTGTACTTTCTTCTGTCTGACAAAACACCACTGACCAAATGAAGATCAGGGTACAGGCCTGAAAGTTCGCGACAGATCTGAGGCTTTTAAATAAGTTTTTCTGCTGACATCCATTTTCAACAGAGGGAAATTCTACCTGACTGAGATGATATTTGATCAAAAACCAAACCAATAAAGGCCTTATGATCCCCCACAATAGAATTATATTAAATGTAAGGCTTACAGTGCTTCGCAAAAGTTGATATATCTTCTTTTTTTTTTTTTCTTTGAACTTCTACATATTATGTTGAATTACAGCCGCAAATGCAAATATGTTTTATTGGAGTTTTAGGTGAGAAGGTACAAAAATATATGGATATATTCATTGCATGACTGTGAAGAGAAAATAAATATTTCAGAAATGGTTGTCAAATGTTTTTAACAAGGGAAAATGTGCATTTGGACATACCCCTTTACTCTGAAACCTCTTAATAAAATCAAGTACATTAAGAAGTTTAATGTCCACGGGAATTTAGCCAACCTCCATGGCCATGACCGCAGCAAGAAAATGGATGACAAACTGAAGAAAATAATTATACAAATGGCAACCGAAGAGCCCAGAAAAACCTCCGAAGAGATTAAAGGTGAACTCGGAGGTCAAGGTACATCAGTGTCAGATGGCATCATCCGTCAAAGTGGACTTCACGGGAGTCGACCTTGTTGAAAGCAAATCATAATAAGAGCGAGCTGGAATTTCCCGTAATGCTTGTTGATAAACTACAAAACTTCAGGGAGAATGTCCTTTGGACTCACATAAACAGGTGTGCGAGCGGGGCATCTCAGCTGTATGTTCACAGGTGTTCAAAATGTAGAATACCACAAAAATGAATTTACCGTCCCTACTGTGGAACATGGAGGAGGATTATGTTCTAGGACCGATGTTGCATCTGTCGCTCGGTCTCTTGAATCTGTGCGTGGTAGAACGAAACCTCAAGACTAGCAAATCATTCTGGAGAGAAAAGTGCTGCCTAGTGTCTTGAAGTTTGGACTCAATAGACGGACATGACAATGACCGAAACCCACTGCTAAAAACATTCAAGAATGATCATTTTGGCCTGGACTTGTATTAGTCATAATCTAAATCTGTGGAAGGAGTTGAAACGTGCTGTCTGGAGAAGGCACCCTTCAAACCTGAGACAACGGGAGCACTTTGGCCACTAGTGGGCCAAAGTAACCTGTGGACAGATGTGGAAGTGTTATTGACACAGTATTCCAACTGCAGTGAATGCCTCGAAATTTTCCAAAACCAAATATTAAGTTATAGGTACCAACATTTTTGCCCATATGTGTAAATCAGCTACTTAGTAGGTTCTAGCATCGTTTCCTCAAAACTTGGTTTAGACCACAGCTGTTCTAGCGATACCACCATCATTCATTTGGACCACAAACACCAAGAACTGACAGAAATACTGAATGATGTTCACTTTAAGTTCCTCCCAACAAACCAGAAATGTGCGCAGGATGAACTGGTTTCTGCAAACTTTTGCCTGCCCATGCAGATGCACTGTATAAACTGTTTGATTTTTTTTTTTTTGCATCTCACTGAGGCAGAGACTTCATTTTAAGCCATGCTGACACAATGACTGATTCCACAAATTCTCGTAATAATTAGCCGCGTCCTCGCACGATCTTGACTCTCGGCGCACCGATCCTAAGCCGACGTCATGCAGCCGTCTCCCGACGCACTCCGAACTGTAGCAACGAGAAAGGAGCTTGGGCTGCCTGAGGCAATGTAACAAGAGTGGCAGTAGGCATGAGGGCCGAGCTAAATAATTCAATCACTGGATCGGAGTACATTTTCATATGCATATTTTCACTGGCGTATTTGCTTGAGCAGCTCTCCCTCCTCCTCTTTCCTGAGAGCATCTTTCTCTTCAGACCCCATAAATATCTGAACGGGCTAATGACTTCTCGTGAGGAATTAAGGAGGCATCGTTAGACGGCACCTGAAGGTTGGGTCTGCAGCAGTGTGAGGACTCTGTCGGTGCTGATTAGGGAAACGTTCCCCGGGAGGAGCGGTAACAGAAAGTCACTCGTAATGCGGACACTATGCACATATTTAATGTACATTTTCCCTTTTGCTTTAGTCAATGTGATTTACTTCTGGCTGAGTGCAAACGGTGCTTGATACATTTCACTTAAAATATTTTTGTAGTAAATTTAAAAAAAAAACAAATGTGACAATGAACGGGTGTGCAGAAGACTGAAATAATACTGTCATAAACATAATATAACACCTGTTATGAACATGAATGAGTCTTAATGAATGTTTATGACTCCTGTCATGAAGTGTCATTCGGTAAATGATGACACTTTTAATGCAAAGTTGCCCATTTTAATGGCCTTTTACTGCATGCTTTAGTACAACGTCGCAATAAAAGTGACCAAATAACGCAAAGTTGGCAATTTTGATGGACTTTTAATGCAATATTTAATACAACTTTGCATTAAAAGTGTCATTATTTACCAAATGATACTTCACGTGTACAACCAAAAACATTCATAAAGACTCCTTCAAGTTCATAACAGGTGTTATGTCATGTTTATGACAGTGCTATGTCAGTCTTATGTACACCTCTTCAAATAAATTGTTAGCTATCAGATCTTCCTGCTCAATTACAATTTTTTGCTGAAATCCAATTTTTATTTTATTATTTCTTTTAATGTGGTCATTCATAGTACTAATTAAAAGCAGCAGCAATGAGACTTCTGTTTCGCCAAAGCAACCCACATGCGCCGAACTTGAACGTAGACGCCAACGCAGCAAGCGCACTGTTATTGGGGCAATAATGGACGCCACCATCTAGGGCTTAATCTTAAAATTATTCAAACACCAAAAGGCATATAAATGACTGGGAGCACCAAATATGAAGTATTTCCCCACAGTAAGAGCTATTGCCATGATTTAAAGTTTAACATTTAACACATTAACTAAATGGGGCTACATCAGGTTTCAGCTGCAACATTTATTTACTGCAGCTAAAGGAGATCTGTTGCATCAGCATCATTCATATGCAAGAATAATTAACCCACCATGGGAAAGGAAAGATTACAAGTTTCACACCAACTGTGTGTCACAAACGGCGCTTGTCTTTGGGAAATGGACGCTTGTGAAACAGGCTACTGTTACACAATGGGTGTTTTGTTACCCCCATATACATATGATATCTCATTGTCAGGACAACCCTAAAATATATATACACCATCCAATTACTCTATCACGTATCCAGTGTGTCAGTAAATATACAGTTTCAGAATGAGTATCTGTCAATTAAAATATTTATTGGCTTTTTATTGGCTCCCTCATATTTTTTCCGTTTGGTAATATTTGCCACTTTTAGTATTTATTACTGTGGTTTTACTTTAAAAGAGGCCTGTTACATGGTCTCTGCATACATACTGAGAGCAAACCCTTTAAAGTCACGCCAACAGGAAACAATGATTCACTCAGCTAAACGCTGAGCTCTGACCAAGAAGAATTACATTAAGCAGTCTCTGGCAGTGAAAGAAAGTCAACATTTATTTATTTATTTATTTGCTTTGATGATTTTTTTTTTTTTGGTTTAAAAAGGGACACATATTCTGGGATAATGACAGATTATTATAACCTGACCTGCTGAATCAGATTTTGCACAATTAGTTGTTTTTTTTTGTAAACACTATAAATAAATAGAAGAGGAAAAAAAAAGGATGTGCTGGATGTTTTTTGATAGAGGTAGTAATATTCAATCCAGCAAAATATGAAAAGAAACATACGATTATCCCCTTTTATGCATCAAAGCATAGCTTCCTAATTCCACAGAACCCTTTAAAAATCTGCATCAAAGTGCAAACTGCCGATCACTGATCAGAGAATAAAGAAGAAATTGTTGAATAACGCAAATCGATTTCTGGCCAAATGATTAGTGCAGCTCCACTGATTATCAGTACCATGATAGAAATTGTGTCGTGGTAAGAGGAGTAACCAAAACTTTATTCCTCATATCGTCATTCAATATACAATTTGCAAAAAAGAAAGCTACAGAACCAAAAAAAAAACTAAACAAAACAAAAAACGTAGTCTGTTTTATTTCACCCTAAGAGCACTGCACCACTATTTTAGAGGTGATGTCTGAAAGCCCAGTGGGTACGATTCACATCTGTTGCACAACAGATCACACAAAAGAAACGGCGGCAATTTCCCAAAGTGTCTAAATCATTCTCTATTTATCCGAACAATCGTCTTTCAAAGGGCTCTAATTAAGGTCTTGACTGTACAGATAAAAAACATTCATAATCAGGTTTTCCCTCTAAGAAATTGCCCTGCCAGAAAATGTGTTTTTCTTGACTCCATTATAAGGCAATACTCAAACCAATATACTTTAAAAAGAAAAAAATATATATAATCATAAGCAAACAGACGAGTTAGGAAAAAGGGAGAAAGGAGAGAAAGCGGGGTAAGATTTGGAGCCAGCAGAGATGACCCACATTGGTGATACTTGTTATGAATTCACAATGAGGCTGCTTGGCTTGTTAGCACGTGGCTCGGGAGGCAGGGCCGATGAGAGATGCACAGTCCACTATCTGAGCGAGCCCGTCTGCGATTCCACTGCTCTCTATCTTACGGCTTCTGGCAAACGGCGCACCAAAGATACTTTGGCTTCTGAGAGAAAGGCAGGGTTAAAGAGGGATGACTGCTTCGGATTTCACAAGGAGACAGAGAGGGCGTCCTCTGTAACATGAACATGCTGGGGGGGGGGGAAAGGAGGAGGAAAAAAAGAAGAAGAGATGAAAAGAATCAGCTAAAAGTGGGCAAAGTGCTGCAGCAGTGATGTATGGTAATAAGAACAAACGGTGCCACGATCACTGTGGGATTAAAGGCTATTGCAGGTCATATATTTTGTAATCTTTCTCTGAAATTCTTTGACACAGACGGAAATTATTCCGCAGAATTCTCCGGATTCTGCAAGAGAACTGCAGGGCTGTGTTTTCATCCACTCACGCAGATTTGAGCACCATCAGAGCCAAGGCGACTTCACAGTTGTTCAGTTGATAGTTTACTGGCAGCAGGCTGGGGATAATTGCTGCACCTGCAAATCAGCAACTCATGACACACGCACGCACGTATGCTTGTACTCTCACATTTATAGGGACTGTAATTATTTCCTTTTATTTTCTATGCCAAAAAAAAAACATTTAACATCACCATCTTATGTGACTTAAACAGAGATGTGACGACTACAGGACGAAGACCCCTGGCTTTTGGCTGATTCCGATTTCTCTCTGAGAGAGAATGTTATGGTTGTGTTATGAAAAATAAAACAAAACAAAAATAGGTGGATGAGTCGGAAAGTTCAACAACAAACTCAATTGATTAACAAATGTTCAAGCGGCAATTTCGTGGAGAAAAACGGTTTTGAGAGATTAAGCTGCCTGGGCGTTGCCACGGCGATGATTGTTTCTCTCCTAATCACTTCACTCTGACTTGTCTACTTTCCTTCCAGACTATATTATTTGTTGTATGCTTCTCTCTTTTTTTGTTATCCTTCCAAGGAATACTTTCTCTTTCCATCAACAACGACATTTGAAATATTTACGTATGTGTTAGTCGTCCTGACATGAGTGGCTGTAATTTATAGATGTCATTTTGAAATGTAATTAGCGTCACGTACTGGTAATTAGCACTGGCAGCACAGTTACTATTAATAAACTGCAGTTGCTGTTTGCATTCCTTGAAGAGCAGAGGTCCTCACCTTAAAGGTGCAGCACGTGACTTTTACAAAGATAATCTGTGAAAAGCCTCTGTTGCCGTCGGAAGACCAATCAGAGAGAGGGGGAGGGTCTCAGTGCTGCCAATCACTCTCATGTCCCGCTGCTAAACGTGCTAACATCTTACCAATATAGGAAAATAGTTTTTCTGCCGTCATTGGTGGTCATGCTAACTACCATTACCATTTATGACGGGCTATGCTAGCTGCAGAGAACAAGGTGGGGAACAGCTTCACGTGGAGCGGTGACTGACAACGCTACATACGGGAAAATGTCACCCAAACAGTTTCTCCTACATCTCTACATTCCCTCTGACTTCACTTTTAAATACCTCACTGATACTGAAAACTTTGCGTCATCGTGACTCAGTAAGAGTTTAGAGGAAACAGTGCAGCTTATGCATGGTGCGCTCACTAATCAGATAAAATTTACGCCTGTCAGTCACTGATCAAAGTCAATCCGTCTTAGAACAGACTTTTTACTTACTATCAGTCAGATTCTGAGGTGAATTTTAGGTTTTCACACAATAGAATTGATGAAATTATGATATCCACATGACAGATAATCTACAGATTAAATTTTGTTTGCCCCAAAGTTAAAATTGCGATCATTTCTATAATTTGTATCATGTCTCTTTTGATTTCCATGCTGACAATATGAGGCTACATTCATTTATGTCAACAACCTGTGCAATGCTGTCACTTCAGCATTACACTGAAGTGACGCTGAAGTGACAGTATCACTTCAGCGTCTTCATAACATCACGGTGTTATGATGAATGTCCATCATAACACCGTGGACCGTGTTATGATTTGATGTAAATCGAATAAAAATAAATATTTCTGCTACCTCCTGTAGTGCAAAATCTACACCATCCACATTTCTTTATTAGAACTGCAGATGTCTAGAACAAATTAGAGCAATTAGGAATTTAAAAGACAGTAAAAAACAGAGGGAATAGAATCCTTACTAGACAGCGGTCATTCTTACCCTTTTCCTCCAAGATCAAGGAACCAGCTTAACAAACTATTCTACTCTTTTTTTTTTTTTTTCATTTGATCAAGCAATAAAAACTGAGAAAGAAGGAAATGAAGAAACTTAAAAAGAATACATACAGTGATAGTCACCAAAAGGACAGTGTTGTGATCATACTGAGAGCATATGGTTTTCTGTGGTTCCTGCAGAGAAAGTCCATATAACACGAGCCACAGTATATCTCAGCATGCTGGGCTCATTTCTATTTTCAGTGCATCCTCACAGCAGGAGATAGCCACAGTGACCCTCAGAAAGGGTGGCCAAGCCGTAACCGTCCCTGCGCTCGCTCGTATGCTGGTGGTGTTACAGTTAGCTGCCCGTGTTCATACTGTTGCTTCGGAGGTAATAGGAGCTGAAGACTCTTTGTTGCTACTAGAACGTGGACCGCTTTGGACATGCAAACAGGGGAACTGCTTAAATTTGCGATGTCTGGGAGGTTTGTTTTTTTTCTTAAAATCAGTAGTGATGTACTTTCTTTTCTCATCAGTCGCTAATCTAATGCTTTGCTGGTTACATTTTTTAATTTTTGTTTAAATAATATTGAAATGACAGGCAAAAAAAAAAAAGAAAAAAGCAACGACTCTCACCTCTGTTTCCACAACTAAAAAATATTCCAGTCCAGATTGACAAATCCAGATCGGCAATCACTAAAATCCTCATACTCAGTTCACATTTTTTCTTAACCATTGTTGTCAATTTTGCTATTTTTGAATGTTTGTTTGTTTGCTTCTGTCCTTTGACATCCAGTAGTGAAATGCACTGTAGTGCATCAGTTGCACTATGGATTGCAAAATGTAGCAACTGGGAACACACAGCATACTACCTTCATGACATTACAGATTTTATGAAAGCTTTTTGTACTTAAAAGAGACTGGGTTCTGATATTTGCATGCTGAATGCGCCTGATGACCGATCACAAACTGTATGATAGCACATGAAACCACATCGCTACATTAGCTGTAAAAAAGTATTTAAAAAAATACTTTTTTACAGCTAATGTAAAAAAGTATTTTACATTAGCTGTAAAATACTAATGTAAAATACTTAGTATTTTACATTAGTAAAATACTAAGTATTTAGTACACGAAATTCTCACTAAAGTGAAAGTGTGAAACCTCAGTTAATACAAAAAGTACACTTAATTTAACTCAAAAGCCAAACATAATCCACCCCAAGATTATGTTTGAAAAAAAAATAAAATAAAATGTTGGGTGCCTAGTAACAGCATAATTTCTGTGCTTGTCCAACACTAAGCCCTTACCAGGCCTTAAAGCTGCAGCATGCAACTTTTATAAAAAGATATGTTCTTTTTTGTTTGTTTGTTGGTTTTTTTTGACATTTTTGTTAAAACTTTCACTATATTGAGATATATAATCTGTGAGAATAAAGAGCTCCTCCATTTCCTTCCTGGATTACTGTTGCCGTCTGAAGTAATGGACCTCTCCCGGTCAAAAGCAACCAATCGGAGCCAGGAGGAGGGTCAAAGCAGAGTATCTGACTCGTACCATACTGTCACGACATAGTGACAGTTTCAACTAATATGTAATATATTTATATATATATATATTTAAATATATATATATATATATATATAGTTTATAAAACTTACATACTGCAGCTTGAATTATTTTTAACATTTGGCCAAGTGAAACAACAAAAGTGAGTGAGGTGAAGTTGACAAGCTAATAAAAACAGAAACACTTCCAATGAACAGCGATGAGGCAAAAAGGATTACAAAGAAGCTGGCAGAAATTGCCATTCCGAGTGACCAGCCTCTCCCCGTTGTGCAGAGCACAGGTTTTTGTTTCCTTTTCTTCTTGCGCCGGAGCAGTAGTATGTTCTGTTGACATAACGTAGCTGACACGGCTGTACCTGAGCTGAATAACAACGGTTCACCGTCACCTGTGGACTATATCACCACTTGGCCTCATTCCACAGAGGATGGATTTTTCAAACAAGCCTTCGAGGGGATGCTAAAGAGCAGGGAAATCAAAAACAGTGTTGTTTAAGTGATTATGGGTGACAATGGGAGAAACGTGAAACAGGTGACAAAAAATAAATGGAACATGCTTCAGCTTGTTGTGCACAAAGGGCTTTATTACAAAGCAGCATTGCTGAAAAAGTGGCTACTGAGTGGAAGGTAGTTGGTACTTTAAGCTTTTATAGAAATAATTAGATGTCAGTCATCTACCGGCATTGATATTAGTAGTGTTTAGAGAGAGGGGGTATCATTTAAACCTGCAGTCCATACATTTTTATAAAAATAGATATGTTTTTTACATATTTGTCACCATGTTGTGACAGTGTGTAATGTGCCAGATAATTTGTGAAAATATCAATTTCCTCCATCTGTTCCCTGTGCTGCTACTGCCATCTGAACACATGCACCGCTTCCAGACAAAAACAACCAATCAGAGCTAGGAGGAGGGGCCTAGAGCTGTAAATCATCCACATGCAAATGTATGTGTGTGTGTGTGGGGGGGGGGGGGGGGTAGCCGCACGCACAGACATGATTGACAGAGTTAAGACCCTCCCCTTGCTCTGATTGGTTGTTTCTAGTTAGCACTGGGAGCTCGATTGATCTTCCTGCCACCAGCCACCACCATCTACAGTATCTCTCTGAAGGATCCTAATTAATGAGTTACAACAACAATTAATTTCCCTTTGGGATAAATACAGTAGTTCTTTAATTTGAATCTGGTGTCAGTATTTTGTCTCACTACATTTCTCACACAAAGTGACATGGAGAAAACCCAGTGTTTGGAAGCAATCAAGTTACAATAAATGAATCAGAAACGGGTGTCAATTTCTTATCCAGAGCGAGCGTTTCTTCATCAGAGCTGACTGAGCGTCTGCATAGAATGACGTGGGCTTAGATCGAGTTATTTGGTCACCGTCGCTCACATGCAGCATGTGAGCGACGGTTGCACTGATTTCACCACAGTGGAGCAAAGAGTTCAGAAGTCGGGCAGTGCTGAGACGGCTTTATTTACTCAAAGCTGCGTAGGGATAAAAAGTGACTCAGATCGCTTCACATTGATGTTCACAATAAAGAGAAATTATGCTCATCATTTTTAAACGATGTTATGTTGTAAGTAAACTTTATCCTTTATGAGGGGCTGGTAAGAATTATGCAAAAGGTAAAAAAAAAAAATAAAAAACTATGTATATTTCCAAATCTGCTTTGAATTGCTGTGCAGCCTCTTTGCGAACTCAGAGGTTTTTTTTTATTTCTCCATTTCTTGCCTCGGCTTCAAACACACTCAACCACTCATAACCTTGTGTTTACTTTGGTTATTGCAGTCGTATTACAAGACTTCTTTGAATAGATGCATAATTTTGAAAGCGGTGGTACTTTTATTTGAACGATGTCACATGTCGATCTGAGCAGGGCGACTCGTCAGTCAAACACCGCAGAGTTGCTGTGCGAAACAAGCAGCTCATCAGGTTGTTAATATCAGTTTTGATCTCAATTTAAGTACATTTGTTGCAGGAAGGTTTTGAAGGCTTGTTCGAGAACATTATCAAATCAATCAATTAATCATAACTTTATTGTTATTATCACTTTCCATGAAGTCATAACAAAATGAGGAAGGCGCAGTTACCGCTTGTTTTTGATCCACGCTAAATGTCAGGATGTCGCCTGACATTTGTCGTGAAAATGCACTGAAATTATTGAAAGTCAGTGCTGTCATGTTGATAATCCAGAACACATGCAAGAGAATCATGTTTAAAGGAAAAAATGTTGCAATCCCATTTGTTTGAGGATATTCTTGTTGGCATGGCTACAGCATTTATGAAGACAGCCTTTGCTACAATGGGATTTCGTTGCCTTCTGAATAACGTCGAGACAAATTATCACAGTGTCTGGTCAAGCAAATGAGGAGATCAATCAACTGTTCTGACGCGGAATAAATTAATGTAGGCAAGATAGAGCATTCATCAGCTTCAGAGCAGAAAGCCCTCTTTGTTCTGAGGGAAACATCCTGCTCCTCGCTGACGTCTGACACCTTGAACAATCGCAAAGAAAGATGTGTAGTGGGTCCTTCAGGTAAAAAGATAGGCTCTTTTTTTTTTTTTATGACATTTACCCGGCAGAAAACATGCTGAGCTCCATCCCCCATCCCTCGCATCCGGTGCCCAAAACTGCTGCGAAAACTTGCAAGGTTCACCAAAACGCAGCGTTGTTTTATCACAAGCGCGCCTCGTTTTCAGATTTACACCGGCGGTGACTAAAGGAAATGAGACATCAATCACTTAAGCTTCTTTTTACTGTGCAAGAGCACTGATCCATCGCAAAGTGTTACAGTGGGATACAGGCTCCACTCCGCCACACGAGTCCTTTAAGAACACACACACAGTCAGAGGCAAACACAAGTTGCACAGGGGCGAGGAGGGAAATACCAAAAGGTCAGGCATGCAGGCTGGTGTCACTGTAAAACAGGTCGGGGCTGAGCTCTCTGTCCCACACTGTTTGTCTGCGTGAAATTAAGGACAGCACTGCAAAGCCGTAAACAAGTGTCAGTGTTTATGTTTGATCATGCATATTTTATTCGCCAGATGCGTCTCTCGCAATTCCTTTTTGCCCTGCAAAAATTATGATTCGCAGAGATTAATCGGGGAAAATCCTTAAGCCTCTTAGCGAGAGCGCTTTTTATTACTCCCAAATTATTAAAATACATGTTTGTAGATAAATTATGTGGGAGGAGAACAGACTGCAATTTTTTATTTTTTTTTGCTCCAACCTATTTACATTGTGTGCCGGATGTGAACTTAGAAAGTCCAGCTATCTGAAACTCCCGTTGATCCTGTTTTGTGTTGACGCAGGTTTTCTTTCACACGATGTTTGTGTCGTGCAACATATACGACAGCTCATTTCCATGGGGCATCGAGGTTACACCAGAAACATTTGACTTTTCTCTGCTTTATCCTCCATTTTACACTGGAATCTGTGGAGAGAAAATCCTGCAAGCCACAACTACACAACAGTGCCACATGATGGCCAGGGAAGGAAAAGCATATTTGGAGACATAAAACAAAAAGAAAAACAAAGAAAAAATAGTTTTTCTTCTCACTTAAAAATCATTTCGGTTAAAAAAAAAAAACAAAAAAAAAACTAATTCACGTTTCTTTTTTTTTCTTTCCAGATTGTGGAACTAATGCAGATTTTGTTGCATTAGTCCGGTGTATGAAAACATCTGGACAATGGGATAAATGATATGTTAATAGGGCAACAGTAGGGTCTATGCTAAACATCATAACTATGTCTAGATATTTTTATGTATCGGCTATATCTGGACTTTTCTTGCTGATAATTTAGGTTTGTGTGTCATTCTCATATTGTGAGTTTTAAAGAAAAGTTCAAGGTCTTGGGGACTCAATTAGAGAAAAGTTTTGCTTCAGGCGATATGATCTGTAAGGAAGAGACACCGTTTAGGTAAATAAGCTTCAAAATCAAGACAACCTTTTGAAATCGACTTTTCTAACCTTTTTTCCCCCCAAACATAATTAAAGGGACGTCAACTCTCGTCACAAAGATGCAAATAAATAGTTACAGATTATTCACAGGAGAACTTCTCAGGTAATATCAATTTTCTATATTTGTTTTAATCTGTCTAAATTTGAAAACTGCTAGTAAAATGTTTTACTTAGGTGTTATTTTTGATTGTTTTTCTTACATCTGCCTATCACAAAATAATAAGAGAATGTTATAGGTAGCTGCTGTTTATTGTTGTTCCTCTAGAAGCTGTTCAATTATTTTTTCAAATATAATTTTTTATTTTTTGTCTGTAAAATCCACCTCTTTACTCCCGGGGGGATTTTATGTAACAGATAAAAACGAAGTGCCATTTAACTGCAAAGGGGAAAATAAAATGGTAAATGGTTTTTGATATTTTTCAAATCAAATTCTAAAAAAGTACGGCGTGAGTTTTCATTCGGCTGCCTTTTTCCTCGATTAAAATTAGATTACATGAGTAGTACGCATCGCGCAACTATGTGCAATTTAAAACAAAGTTTCTGTGAAGGCCTCAGAGGGTTTGGTGGACGAATAAAACTGTGAAAAGTGCTGGGGTTTCCTGAACGCTGACGCACCAAAACAAAATAAAATTCACCTGTTACAAGTGCACAGTTGCACAACATGTTGCTCTTCAGGCTGTCCATTCTGTCTCTTCATAACTTTGGTCAAAGATTAGTGTTTTAAATAAAAGAAAAAAATGCTCTTTTTATGCAAAATGTGCAAAGCCTTTCCACAAGGAATGACAGTAATAGAGTCAGAAATATTTTTTTGGAAAGTTACTTTTTGTCTTTTTGGTTGCAAAGTGTGTTTTTGACATCATTTTCGATCAAAATTTAACAACACATTGAAAACGTGTTCATTTCTTTTTGTGTAAAAGTTTGGTGGTTTTCTTTCATTTAAAACTTAAAAACAAAAAAAATAAAGTGGAATTTCTGTCATTTAAAAATAACACATAATATGTACCGTATTTTCCGGACTATAAGTTGCTCCAGAGTATAAGTTGCATTTTTGGGGGAAATTTATTTGATAAAATCCAACACCAAAACAGACATGTCATCTTGAAATGCAATAACAATAGAATAGAGGCAACAACAGGCTGAATAATTGTATGGTATGCTAACGTTACATGATAAACAACGAACTGAGAACATGCCTGGTATGTTAACATAACATATTAAGAGTTATTCAGATAACTATAGCATAAATAACATGCTAACAAGTTTACCAAACC
>CAEGAD010096897.1:0-31289 GCA_903067055.1 Poeciliopsis paucimaculata | reverse complement strand
TTCAGTGTCAAAAACAGAAAGAGAAAAAGGCCGGAAGAAACGATAAAGCCGATAATTGAAATGAAGTCGATAGTTTTAATTTATCGTTCGATTAATCGATTTATCGTTTATCGCGACAGGCCTAAACACGTGACAAAACTTTCACGTTTGTGATCGCCAAGACCATTTTTTGGAAATATTTAAGTCACACGTAAAGCTGTGAAAAGCACGTAAAACATAACCTTCAAATATGAAAATATGCATTCAAAAATATCTTTTTAAGCTTTCTAGCCTTCTACTTTCAGAATTTTCAGAAAGATTGTGTGAGTCATTCATTTATTTACTGTTTGTCATATTTTCTTTTGTCAGGCCAGACCACAGAAGTCACCATTTGCGTCGTTGCAGCCAGCTGTGGCCTCTGATGCTCTGGTTCAGGACCTGAAGTGGAACCCTGCTCAGCCTTCCATGTTGGCTGCCTGCTTGTCGGATGGCAGCATGATGATTCTTGAGGTAACAGACGGTGTCAAGATTCAGGCCCAGCTACCTGCTAACAGTGGTGTCACCTGCCGTAAGTCTAACTTATATAAATATACTTTTAATTCAGTTCATACATCATTTATTCCTGTTCTTTGGCTCAGTTGCTGCTTGTTTACTTTACTCTATATAGTTAGCTGGAGTCCAAAAGGAAAGCAGGTTGCTGTGGGAAAAATGAATGCCACTGTCAGCCAGTATACACCAGTAAGTGCATTTTATTTACAATTATGAAATCAAATTCTTGTTTTTTGAGAAGTGAAACTGATTAGCTTCTATTGCTCAAAAGGCTCTGGAAGAGAAGAGAGTTATCCCGTGTCCACCTTTCTACAATTCTGATGACCCAGTCAAAGGTATAAATAGAGTTATTGAAAAGGAAATTGTTTCTTCCCAGGTAGCCGTCGTCATACTGATGAGATATATCAGGGCACCGTTTCAGAAAGCAGGGTCAACAAGCCCTGAGTAGAAGGCAGATACTTTGAATAAACCTACTTGGTTCTGTGATGCTCTGGGTTTTCTGTTTTCTGACATTTTCCTTATGCCAGGTCTCAGCTGAAATGTAGGACACAGAGTTTATTCAACCAAAACACAAAAAACTACAGCAGCAAATTCAGTCTGCACTTTATTGCTTTAGCACAGTAAATATTCCATGTTACAAACTAATTCCATTTTATTCGGCAACTTCTGATATTCTGATTGTGTATTCATCAGGCATTAAAACCTTTTTGACTCTTTGTTTCAAATTTTCTTGTGCAGCTCTGGATGTGCTGTGGCTTAGAACACCTGTGTTTGCAGTGGCATATGCTTATGCAGACGGGTGTCTTGAGACCCCTCCTGAGCTGGTGCTGATCTCCCTCCCTGTAAGTACCACAAAACCTCTTGTTTTTCATTCGATTCATTTAATTCAATTAATTCAATTCATAGTCTTCAATATAAAACCCCCCATGTTAGAAAAAAAGTGCCAGACTCCATAGCAAAACTCTGAAGAGCAGGTTATACATATTGAAAACCCATCATGTGTCATATCAGTTATTATGAAACTGTTTAAGGATATTATCTAAATTACAGATGGCTGTAAGCCTGTAATATCAAACATGATAACTATTAATGTACATTCAAACAAACCACAACACAGTATATAGTCAGATGTTTTTGTTTACTTATCACCGATAATTTGTAGCATGCATTTAAATTCTCCAGAAAAAGGATGAGAAAGTGGAGCCAAAGTATTTGAACTTCGGTGAGAGTGTTTTTGGCAGCTGTACAGAGCGACAACATCACTACTTCCTCAGTCACATAGAAGACTGGTAAGTGTCAGCATTTTTTTTATGCTTACAATAAAAAAGTGTCCTTTTTTACTTTAATAACTGCCCTCGTAGAATTTCATTGCCATGCTAAATTGATAGTTTTACTGCGTCTTACTGTTGTTTTTAAAGGGATCTTATGTTGGCTGCGTCAGCGGCATCAATTGAGGTCAGCGTGATTGCAAGACAAGATGACATGGTATGTAACAAGAACAGAAACAACATAAAGAAAGCAAACATGTTAAATCTCTGTTGAATATAGAAAGAAAGAGAATCGCTCTTTGATTCTTTCCTTAATTATCTGAAGTATCAAAAATCTCATGCACAGTACTGAACGTCGCTTCTTGATAGATGTGATAAAGTATAATTGACATCTACAATGTCTACTTCCAAGTATATAGATTTCCCAAATCAGAAATGAGGATTTAGGGTTTATGATGGTATTATGACAGTCTTATTCACAACCCGTCAAATGAAGTGTTACCGGATTTAGCATAACAGCTATGAGTGATGAGTTGCTGGAACTTGCTAATATTGATTTGTACTTTGTTCTGATGTTTGTTGTTGTAGATGTGGGAGGTTTGGCTCCTAGAAGATGCGAGTAGAGCAGAACTTCCAGTGACTGAGACGAATGACGACACCCTGCCTCTTGGCTTAGCTATAGACTACACAAGCCAGCAGGAGATCCAAATCAGTAAGTGTAGTAAACTTTTAGATTAGTCCTTATCTAGACTAAGCGAAAGGTATTATCCTTTAAAATTTATAGATATTAAATTGCTTATGTAAAGTAATATATTTAAATGAGATTAAATAATTAAACGAAAAATACAGTTTTCACAGTACAAATCTGACATTCTTTAGAAACCTAACTTATTTAACAAGGTGAAAAGGACTTTTCAAAAGACTGGGCCTGTAGGAAAATACTTACAAATCCAAGGACTTGCAAAGGAACGAAAATGTACAATTAAATTGTAAATATAATTTGAACTTGATAATGCTTGAGTTCAGTTGACTTCATGCTAATGTACTCCATATTAGTATTCCAGTTTAAACCTAAAACCAACATGATCTGATGTTTATTCCTATAATCACATTTCCTAAAAGTTGTCATACTGAAGACATGAACTTTTGCTATTTGATCTTATTTCTTGATTGATTTGAACTGTGTTGAATACACCTCACCTCCACATCTCTGTGAAGTCAATGTACTGTGATATTTAGTAGAAATAAATTAGCATGTTCTAATTGGCACACTAGTACAAACACACATTATTTCCAAACCACTGCTATATTTATTTTCCTTTTGCTGCTAGCATTGTTACAGTTATATATTTCTGTCATGAATAAAACAGCTGCACATTAATATGACTAAATCATTGGAGGAAAGCATCATCAAGGGTGAGGCTGACATTGTTGCTTT
Source organism: Poeciliopsis paucimaculata (assembly GCA_903067055.1). Taxonomy (NCBI): domain Eukaryota; kingdom Metazoa; phylum Chordata; class Actinopteri; order Cyprinodontiformes; family Poeciliidae; genus Poeciliopsis; species Poeciliopsis paucimaculata. Next base: position 28,055 of record CAEGAD010096897.1, on the reverse strand, counting down.
TATTTCCCTATTTTAAGCAGATGAAGAACAATTGAAAAGTTATTAAACTAAATCAAAACATTCTGGACTGTTTTGTTTACTGCATTGTTGAATTGTACATTCTCTATTGAGTAGGTTGCAATCTGTAACATAAAAATGCATTTAGGGTAATATTTTTCTGGAATTGGATAAAAAAAAAGTGGATTAGTGTTGATGACAAAGAAGAAAATCTTTATTTGGACAACTCCACAGACAGGGGCTTGTATTTCATCTTTGTCTAGAGGCTGCAAAGAGTAACAATAGAGTGGAGAACTCTAAACAAGCAGAATCACGTCTCACGATGGGTGTTCATCTGCCTTTATCGTCTGGAGGTTGACAGTGTAGGAAAGGCACACAAACAAACAGGACGAAAAATAATCACAGAAACAATGACGTTTACTAACAGGAAAAAAAGGAGAGGTTTTCAGACTCTATTGTTGCGTCTCCTCATTGTCTCGTAGCCTCTCTGATGTGACATGGCCAGATGTAATAATCAAAAAGGAAAGTTTCAAGGCCGTTCTTAAAGACGATAGTTATGTCTGCCTCCCGCAATGAAGCGACCGTTTGTTTCACAAGTTGATTTGCAAAAGCGTTGCCTGTCACTCTCGTCTTAGAAACTCTGCAAACTATTTCCATTTCATCTCAATTCATCTCTCGTGCAGTAATACATCGCCTCTTTGTTTCATCTTCAAAATGTTTTTGCTGAACACACCTCTATTGATCAGATGAAACCGAAATCCATCAGGCTGCTTTGTGCACACAGCATCCACTGCAGTGCTCCGTTGCAGCATGTGTAAAGAATAGTGATAAGCTACCGTCTCAGTGCACTGTTTCATCCTCACCGGCCAAGTCTGGCAGACACGCACGTAGAGTTGCTGCTGCTGTCTAGTCACATCTCTCCTCCTCCACATCAAGAACTTCCTCCCTGTTGAGGAAAAGAATTGCAATTTGAGCAACATTATGACATGATTGTAGGCTCATCAAAACTTTGATCGCGAGAGAGGCATTAGGTAGGGCAGAGCAAGAAGGGAGTGGCGGGGGGGGGATAACTGCGGAGTTATCTAGGGAGAACAAATGTACTCATTAAAATGGCTCAGACAAGCTATAGGACCAAAACAAACAACAAAGCCCAGACGATTCTAATGCAGAATACTGATGAGGTCAACTGTGTTTGTTTTTGTTGTTTCCATTTCACCCTTTTTACCTCCCAAATGGCTTAAAATGTGCTTTTGTAATCCAAAATGGTATGAGACTTTAACCATTCAACAATGGTTAAAGTCTTGTCTATGTAGCATGCAAAATGCAAGATGCGTTTGAATAGCCAAATGCAACTATGTGAATAACATAAAAAAGAGCAGTAAATGTTGTGATCTCCTGAGTTTTACACTCTTTCCTAATATGTCTGTAAGCATTAATATGCATTTTGACAAACACATTAATATGGGTTATGAATCCTGAATTTTGATCCATTGATGTTGATTTAGGCTTGATTTTTGACATTTGGGCTGCAGCCAGCACCATGCAGGATTTTTGTAAGTGTAGAGAAGTGGGTGTGAGGAGCAGAAAAGGTTTGGCAAGAAGAGAGATACAGTGGGCTGTGTTTTACACTCTCAAGCGTCTTAAGTTTTTTTTTTTTCTTTTTAAGCATGACTGTTGAGCGCCTTTTTAAGCTAAACACTGGGCGGAAGGAGCCAAGGTCGTGAGATGAGTGTGCTGCTAACATATGAGCAAATGTTCTCATGAATTTTACACTTAAGGTGACAAAGAGCAGTTTGTCTTCATTGTGCACAGCAAGAAAAACAGCTCTCACTTTCGCTTGTAAATGTGATTAGTGTAAAGCACAAATAATTTCTCTTGTGAATCCATATAAATGTCCATCTTTGATTAGATCTTTAATTTATTGACGCTTCAGAGAGTTCCCTTGCCAAAGAGCTGTAAAGATTCCCCCTGACTCCTTGATTAGTGAAATGATGCTGAATACAGTAGAGGCGATGAGACGGAGTGGACTCTATATCTGAGACCGAAAGTGTTGCTTAAGAAACGTTTGATTATTTTTGTTAAATTAAACAGTTTTTTTGTGGTTATACATTTCGTAGAACGAACGTTAATATCACTCTCTATCTTCCCAAAGCTGACGAGAAGACTTTGCCTCCAGCTCCCACAATGCTAATGCTGTCCACAGAGGGAGTGCTCTGCCCATTCGCTCTTCTTAATCTGAATCCTGGGGTTAAGCAGCTAGTCTCACCATTTACTACCGTTAACGTGGAAGGAGAGAGGCAGCCAAAGCCAGGTAAGACTTTTTGGAAACCGGACCGATTTGTGTTTGGATTCATTATTTTTCCCATTTCTCACGATAAGATTAGCTCTCTCTCTCTCCCTTTTTTTTTCTCCCTGTTGACCATATGATGTTTGAAATAGGTGTTGCTGAAATATTTTTCAAGCTGTTCATTTAAGTTGTTTCAAAGATGATGACCTTTAATCAAATCAAAATAATTGACCTCCTACAGACAGAGCTTTAACACATTTTTTTTTACAGTAGACATAGTAAAAATTGCTTTAAATTGTCACTCATCACATTCTCTTGAATTGGTTTCTTTCCATTAAGTGTTTTAGGTCTTCCACAGATTTAAACATTAACAATCATAGATTTAAACATTTATGATCAGATTTAAACATCATATAAGCACTACATAAATAAACTGAATTGATTTGAACATTTTTCCTAAATTTTTGCATTAAAATGAGTTAAACTATGACCTGCACCAACATATAGCTACACTGTTTAGATTGCTTAATTGATTGATTAATTGATGGCCTCAGCCTGTTGCTCAGTCCATAAATAATGTCCGTGTTAGGGCCAATAATATTGTTGGACTCAGTTGACCACATCTCTAAACTCTACGGATTTTGTCATATCTTTTATCAAATGCATCCAATTGTAATTAACATTACTTTTTTTTGTTGTTAAACAGAAATTGTACAACTGTAAATGAAAGTTTGTGTCTTGGGTCAATTATTATCAAATTGAATCTAAAAGTTCTCATTTGCATATAGCTACAATTCAGCTTGTGATGAGATGCACTAAGTATTATTTTTTTTTTTTGTTTTTTTTTTTTTGTTTCCTTATGCACAGGTTCCTTGGCAGCCCAACCAGCCAAAACCGCTGCCTCGGCTGGATCTGCTCCAGCAGCATTCCCAAACATTGCTCTTGCATCCATCTCTTCTGCTTCCTCTACTCCTGCTGCATCTTCCTCGGCTGTCCCTTTCAGTTTTGTTCCAACAGCTCCAGTGTCATCCTCTTCATCAGACTTTACTTTCTCAGTTCCAACCACTCATGCCACCACCACTGCCCCTCCTGCTTTCTCCCTTGGGGGATCTGGACCTTTTGGCTCAGCATCCTCAAACTTCTCTCTTGCTTCCAAACCTCCTTCTGAAACTCCCTCTGCTGCTTCAGCATTTTCATTCAGCACCCCTTCCATGAAACCCGCAGCAGTAGCAGCAGCTCCAGCTCCAGTGTTAACACCTCAGAGCCTCCCTGCTGCCTCCCTTCCTTCTGTCAAATTAAATCTAAATGACAGGTACTCAACTCTTTTTTTTGTTTTACTTCTCCTTTTACTGAAGCTTTCTATTTACATATCAGCATGAATATAGAGATGCAAAAGTTATTCTTTTCTTTCTTTAGATTTACATCAGGGGAGACCCCAGCACCAGCTTTCTCCTTTAATTCCACACTTCCCAAGGCTGCTGTCTCCTCTTCCAGTACAGCTAGCAGCACCCTTTCACTCCCAGCCACGAAGCCTCCAGTTGTATTGAGTAAGGGGATGTTTGCAAACACAATTATTTAGTTTGAATCTTTTTTTTTATTTTAATAAAGAAAGAAATAAAAGCTTAAATTTAAACTGCAATATTCCTAGCATGGGTTGTTGTTTTTAATCTATTAATTGTTTTGTTAGCCCCAGTGCGTCCAGTTCAGACAGGCACACCTCCCACAGCTGTCCAGAAACCGGCTCCTACTACACAAGGGCGTGCCCAACCTCCACAGGTACTTGTTTTTGTTGTAAAGCTCAGGCTTTATAGAGTTTGACTTTTTGCTTAAACCAAAATTATGTCATGTCTCTTTGACTGAATATTTAATAAAAATAATAATCGAAAGAAATCTACGAAATGTAGAGACCCCTTTTGCAAGATTTGAACGACCTAAAGTATTTTGTCACAGTTGAAGCATATAAACAGTCCTTCAGAACCGTTGTATTTGCTCAAGTTTTGAAGATATCAGTTGTTTTGTAAGTGATATGAACTGAAAAAGCACCAGAGCCCGTACTCTTGAAGATTCTCACAGAATTATAGTTCCTGCCGACAAGTCCTGACTTAAGAGTGATTTAGTCAGCTGCTGAGAGTGACTCAGAAATTTCTCTATCAGTGAGGAGGTGTAGTTGGCCCCCGTTGTTAGGTGTGACAGTCTTCTAGGGACTGCCAACCTTTCATGTCCTCTGTTTTTGCAGTCCTTACCTATTAGCCATGTTGTAAAAGCAGAAACAAGTTTGGCAGTTTTTTCTGCCTTATTGATGTAGAATTGCTGGCTAATTTTATTACCATTTGATGTCCAGTTTATTTTCCCACTTTGTACAGCTCAGTATAAACATACACAACAATTTTATGTTTGGGGGTTTTAAACCAGATATTGGAGCACCTGTGCAAAAATACTAATATGCTTAGATACAGATGTTTTGCAAAAAACTTGTTATTAAAGTACATAACTGGTTTGAAATTGCATCTTTTTAAAGGATTAAGGATAAGGCTGAGTAGTAACACAGTGTTTAATTCATTTTATCAATCCAGATGTGATCAGTGAAGTAATTTATTTATTTTTTTTCATAACCCTTAATCAGCAAACAGAAGATTCAGCTGTTACAAAACCTTGAGTTTAGTGGTTGCCACTAGCAACAAAATAATACTGTCACAAAGGCAGGAAAAGTGAAGCTATAATTGATTTTGTCAAATTGTTGTTTTTTTTTTTTTTGTTTTTTTTTTTTAACTTAAACTGCAGTGTTTTCTAAAGCTTTGGAGGCAAGAGGCTTTAAATAATAATTTCTTCATATCATTATTCAGGCAACAGTTAGCATGAAGACCTTGGAGAAGCAGCTGCAGCAGAAGAAAGAATCTGATCCCATTATGACTGGTATTTTGGAGGAGGTAAGATGCATCCTCCTGTTAATGCTGACACGTTTTAGGGTTCACTTCTTTATTGGTGACATTGTTGTTGCCCGAACAACTGAAGCTACAGTATCATTTTATTGATTGGTTGTACATAAGACTGTCATGACACCATCATAAACATGACATAACGCATGTCATGAACATGAGTAAGTTTTTATAAACATTTATGACTGTTGTCATAGTGTCATTTGGTGAATCATGTCATTTTTAAAACAAAGTTGACATTATTCAAAATTTCAAAAAGGTGTTGTGTCATGTTTATGATGGTGTCATGACAGTCTTATTAACAACCCGTCAAATAAAGTGTTACCGAAAGTACTATTTAAACCTGGTCTGATTATTCTTATTATTATTATTGGCAGGAACATTAAATTGAGCTAATCTTTTACTTGAAAAATAACAGTGGGTTACCTCTCACTTTTTAATAATGACTAGACTAAATAGATTCCTCTTGTAATTGCCTGTTATTATGTCAGTGAACAATCACCAGATGCTAATAAAGCTTTCAGAAATATGACCCATGCAGAATTATGAGTGGATTTCCACTCAAAACACTGATTGCTATGATAACTATATTAGACAGAAAATATTGTGAGCCTCATTTTAAATCCCCACTTGCAATAATTTCAAAACAAAATAATAATTTTGTGCGAAGAGACAGTAGGCACAGTCTGAATTATTTCAACTGTTGATTATTGGAGCATTTTAGAAATGAACAAGAGCCATAATATGAGCAGTTTTTGCAATTAAAATGAAACAAAAAAAAAAAATATTTTAAAAACTGCTGTTTTTGAACTAATGGAGAAATGTCTCAAATTTGAGTTTGCTAACTTTTTTCAGTAGAAAGGTACAGCCCCAGTCAAAAACTGGGATCATCTACTGTGGTTGACCCACCTTACCTTGTTTCAACTCTTATTGTCATACGGACAATGCTTTGACGCAAAGTCCATGACATGAAATGAACAAGGACAGATGGACTCTATCAATTCTGTTAAAATCAGTGGTCAAATATCCAGCAACGATTATGCCAGAAGCTTCTTGAGGTCTATAGCAAATGGTTGGGTTTCTTTTTGCTGCCTGCTAAAAATCATTTAACCAAACATATTCCTAAATATGCTATGACCTAAACATAGCGTATTTAGGGCTATGTGTGTAATTTTTAATTTGTGTGATTAGAAAAAAAAAATGCAATAAATTCCAACTTCTGCACCCTCTTTTAAAATTTGTTGAAGCTGTTTGTTCCATTTTTAAAAATTAAAATGAAAGTAACATTTATGCCAAAGATGAGTGAAGGAAACATTCTATTGAGTTTATAAATCACTGAGAACAATTACAAAATATGAGTAAATAAGTTTTTTTAAGAAAAAACTTAAAATGTTTTTTCTTTCATTTTTGTGCTTTAAGTTAGGTTAGTCATTTATCAGCTTATAAAGGAGTTTATACTCAAACGTTTTTGGAAAATGTGTAAATGTTTCATAACATCTCTATATTATATAAATCTATGCTCTAGATCTATAATATAATTGGTAAAATTGCTCTAATATACAGTAGCAGTGAAATGTTTTTGCTTGTCATCAGATTGCACACTTCCAGAAAGAGTTAGACGACCTAAAATCGCGCAGCACGAAAGCCGACTTTAAGGTTGGTACTAACGACGAGATGAAGGATCTGAGAAAAGAATCAGAAGACCTTCACATCTTCACCCTGGAAATAAAGGAAACCACTGAGGTAACACTGTGTTTAATAAAAATTATTGCTCAAAAACAGCTCGAGTCAACCTAAAGCCACAAGCTCTAGCACAAATTTATTACACACACAAAAAATGATAGTGGTTGTAGTTATTTTTAAGTTTCCTTTTGAAGAAAATATTTTAACTGAATGTTTTATTTTGCAATTTTTAACCTTGAAAGTATTTTATAAAACATTAAATGTACTATTCATCAAAGCATACTGTAATACTTGTTATTATTAATTGCAAAATCAGATTCTGCCAACACTCTGGCAGGTCCACAGCAACTAAAAGATCCCTTTTTGTGTTGATATATTTTCATAATCTTAATTAGCAAAAAGACTAAGTGAAGACCAAGAAAAATTGTTGAAGTTGACATCAATCATTTTCTTTCTTCTGATTTCAAAGTCTCTCCATGGGGACATTGGGACGCTGAAAACCTCTTTAATTGAAGGTTTTGCTGGGGCAGAGGAAGCCAAAACGCAGAGCGAGTTGAGCAAAGACAAAAATTACAGACAGCTGCTGTACAAAAAGTCTCTAGATCCACGCAGCGAAGAACAGCTCAAGGTGAGATGTGGGTAACACTTTATTTGCTGGGTTGTGAATAAGACTGTCATGACACAGTCATAAACATGACATAACACTTGTCATGAACATGAGTAAGTCTTCATGAATATTTATGACTGTTGTCATAAAGTGTCATTTGGTAAATTATGACACTTTTAAAACAAAGTTGACATTATTCAAAATGTCAAAAAGGTGTTATGTCATGTTTATGATGGTGTCATGACAGTTTTATCCACAACCTTTTAAATAAAGTGTTACCGAAACTATTATTCAAACCTGGTCTGATTTTTTTCTTCTTCTTCTTATTGTTATTATTATTATTAGTAGTAGTAGTAGTAGTATTGACAGGAACATTACGTTGAGCTAATCTCTTACTTGAAAAATAACAGTGGGTTACCTCTCACTTTTTAATAATGACTAGACTAAATAGATACCGCTTCTAATTGCCTGTTATTATGTCAGTGAACAATCACCAGATGCTAATAAAGCTTTCAAAAGTACAGCCCATGCAGAATTATGAGTGGCCTTCCAGTCTTTATTCACAACCAGTCAAATAAAGTGTTACCGTGATGTGCAGTAAAATATTAACTAATGTCACAGTTGTAGTAATGCTAAGTATTTATGAGTGATGTAAAAAAAAAAAATTACCTGCATGTTCCCCTCCAAAAAATGTTGTGGATTTGTTTTTTCTAACTCAGGAAATTCGAAGACTTTACCAGTATGTCACATCTGCTGTGGAAGACGTTAATGACGTCTTAGATGTGGAATGGGAAAAACACCTGGAGAAGAAGAAGAAGCAGAAGTGAGTCGAAAGCCTAACAGATGATCCCACCATCATTCTTAAATCTCTGAATACTGAGAATATTGAGTTTGCTTATTGTTTCTTTACAGACACATGGTTGTTCCTGGAAGGGAGGGTTTGTTCAAAACACTGTCCAACAACATCTACATCATCAACCAGCAAAAAAACCGTCTGGACCAGCTGGTTCAGGAGCTTACATCACTGTGCCTTTACAGTAAAAATGCTGCTCCTTCCATTAGCCAGAACATTGCAACAGGATCTACCGCTGCTGGGTAAATAAAAAGATTGGGCAGAGAATTACACTTGTATTTAGGATATATAATCTGCAACATTTTATTGGTTCCATAGTTACATTTTTACAACTAATATAAAGAATTTGAATACTTTCCAAATTCATACGAGTATCCAAAAAAAAGATAGTTAAGAATATATAATGTTTTTATTCCCAGACTGCAATCACTATCAGGTTTTCCAGAAATATTACATTTTCTTTAAAATTGGCTCTTAACTTTAATGGTTTAGCTATTTTGGAAGTCCAAATACTTATCAAGTTGTGAGGACAGACTTTACTCTTTTAATAAACAAAATTGTTTGAAATTAACTTAGAACAAAAACTCATTGCTTCAATTGTGCACTTTTTATGTTTCTAAATTTCAGGTGAAATTTCTCTGACTCCAAGTCAGAGGACAGTCTCAAATTTGGACCCCAAAATATATTACTTTTCTACAATGATTTCAGCATCCATACAGTTAAGACCAACAGTGCTTATTATTCCAGCAGATTTAAATGTAAAAATGTAATTTAACCAAAAAATTGTGTTTCTGATAGAAAATGAAATCAGTTTCTCTCTAAAGATAAGAAAAAAACATTCAAGAGTTTAAATTTTTGTTATGAAAAAGTGACATATCCAAAAAAAATTTATCACTCAGTATTTCAATTAACAAAATGTCAATCTTCACAAACTTGACTTTATTACTGTTGTGAAGTTGTTTTTAAAGGCAGAGTTTTAAAAAAAGATGTGTGTGTGTGTGTTAGCGGGCTGGCATTTAGTCCACCCCACTACCAGAGACATATTGTGATGCTTTTGGTCTTTGACTAAAAATAATTCTAGCTAAATGATCTTTTTTCTCTGTTTTCATAGTTTTGAAAATGAGCTTGAGAGTTTAAAGGATGCACTCCTGAAAGCCAGGCTGGATGTTACTCCACCTAAAGTCAAAGCCAAATCTTCAGGTATTGCCCAGTTTTTAAAATATAAAGTCATGAAAAATATTTGAATATTTTCAAACACTGACATTATGTTTTTATCAGCAGTCAAGATATCACCAATTAAACAGTCCCAACTTCGCAATTTCCTGTCAAAGGGTCAGATGCCTCCTGTACGCTCAACTGCACCAGGTACTTTCATTTTAGATAGTTGCATGCAATTTTAAAGTCTTTGCTTTTAAAGTGTGAACAAACACGCAGATGTGTATAAGAATGATTAACTTTCAAACAGAGTGGAAAAAAAATTACTGCGGAGTAATTGTTTATTTTTTACTCTTTATTCCCCATTGTAGCCAACTTGTCTCGTTCAGCGTTCCTTTCCCCGAAATACTATGAGGATCTCGACGATGCAAGCTCAACGTCCTCTCTGTCCCAGTCCTTGGATCCTCACCCATCTCACTTGGACCAGGAAGAGGAAGAACTACAACCACTACAGCCCCCAGCTGTGACAGCGTTATCCACCCCCCGCCACCCCACGGTTGTAAGGACCCCGTCTATCCAACCAGGCTTTGGAGGCATTCAGTCCACCCCGCTACCAAAGATTCACTCAGCACCATCTTTGGGTTTTGGACTGAGCCCTATTCCCAATCCTGGTAATTATATACTGCCAGCTTATTATTGAGTTAAAATTGCTAATATAATAAACCAGATTCTTTTAGAGTTTTCCATCTTTCATATTAAATAAGACTGTCACTTTTAACAGCAAAATTGCTTACCATCATATGTGCTGCTTTTATGTTTTAGTTCCAACCAATAAAATCAATCTCAGTGGGGCTGACAGCACTGCTCTTGCCACAAAGACAGTAAAACATGGCGCTCCTCCGACAGAGAGAACTGCCCCTGTCACCATGTCTGCCCAGCAGGCTGCAGCCAATGCAGCCATGCGCAGACAAATGGCCAATCAGAAGACAGGTAGGTGGAACCTCTCATATTGATGTCTTACCATCTTTATTCCAACACATTTTTTCTAATGAGACCAACGATTCTTTGCAGTTCCCCTTATGAGATTTAATTTTGTTTTGCATTTAAATTTATTTCACTTCACTTTAAAATAATAGGTCTTTGGGATTTCTTTCTCTCTAATTGGAACAACTCTTCCTGAGTTTTAAGTTTTTGCCTTCTCCTCTTGGACACACTGCTTGCACATCTCATGGCTGCATTTCCTTGATTTTGTGCTCGTACTCCATAAAATCTCTTTCACTGAAATACTGGCTACCTAGCTGCAGTGTATCAATTTTTTTTAGATTTTACTTAAGTTTGCATCAGGTTTTTGGATGATACCCAAGTCCTAAATCATGACTTGGGTATCATCGGTATCATATAATTTTTTTAAAAATTAGCCAATGTTTGAAGAATATAGTTTTTTATGATGCCCAGTTATTGAGCATGCGTCCAGTATATTTTAATACAGTAATATTGACCACTTAAAACAAGTACAAGTACTTAAAATAATACTAAAGTTTGAGGAATTTCTTGCTCCATTTAATCTCTTAAAGACCTTTGTGTTGACATCATTACAGTAGTTTAATGAAAATGACATAATTTAAAAAACACTATAATCAAATTATAGTATTTATTCAGCTTAATTATAATGGTTATATAATTCCTGTAGAAGATGCTAATCTTGAAGAAAATGTGCAGAAAGTGTGCAACCATTTTGACAACAGCCAGAACAGCTTTATTGGTAATTAATGTTGTTTGAGTGAGTTATATTGGTAAATAATCCATTTAGTTTGTCTTTTCAGTGTCTGCCATCATTATTAGTTTTATCTGTTTTGATGGTGGACATTTGAGACCCTAAGAGATAATCAGGAAGTGTTTTATAGCAGCAGAAACATTATTAATGTAGAAGCTATTAAGACACAAGTTGAGAATATTACTTACATTTGTTTGAATTCTAATAAAAATGAATCCTTATTTACTCTTTTGAATATGTTCCAGTAGATCTATGATGTATGCAATAAATAGAAAATCTGTTTAACATCGTGTTGCAGTGCCTTTTTTAAATCACCAGAGGGAGACAATGGCTTAAAGACAAAACGCTCTAAATTGAACCACTTCCAGCTCCGCACAATAACATCTGTTATTTCTCCAACAACTTAAATCATCATAGAAACATTTTTGATAGTTTAAATGCCTTATAGACATTCATCCTGTACAATGCTGATGTTTTATGTCTTCCAGCTCCTGTTAGCAGTTCCTTAACAGAGTCCACCTTAAAGACTGTTCCTCAGGTGGTCAATGTTCAGGAGCTCAAAGAAAAAGGGCTGCCTGTTCAGGTTCCTTCCATCATCAGGTAGACACTACTAATAATTTAGACCACATATTCATATGGTGTCAGCTTCATGAATTTAAACAAGATAATTATTGGCAATCTAAATCAAGAAAATTGTAAAATCTTGGATTTATGTTTAGCAGTGATCACATTAAGTGGATTGATGGCATTAACAGCAACGTTTACAGCACTGCATATCAACTAATGTTACAGTTGTCAGTTTTTCTGACTTTAAAAATGACTGATATTTTATTTCTGTTGTGACTTTGACAAAACAAAAAGAAAATATGGAGAATGACTGTTTTATTATTAAAATGATTATTTCACTTAAAATAACCCAGGAACATATTTTGGTGTTTACTTTAACTCCCCTCTTCTGTTTTTCTTTCCCAGCTCTTCGGTGCCAGATCTCACAAATCAGGCTTTTGCCAACCAAGTCAAGCGAGTGAGTGTGAGCTGTGCTGGCCACACAACTTTTTTTTTCACCCACATGACGCCTGTTTTTTTTTTTTTTTTTCCCCTAAAAGAATATTTCATAATAGTCACTCAACAAAATGTTTAAATGTATCTACTTTTCAGAAAAATCAATTAGTTGGTTTGAAAATACTATAGCAGTACCCAAACTCAGCCAAAAATAAGTAACTACTGTATATTTTTTAGAGTTTTCAGGAGTGTTACCTTTGTGAAAAAATATATTTCTTGTTTAATATATTTGAATATGTGTCCTTGGACCTCTATTCTGCATTAGATGTGCAAAAATTCACTGATTGCTCACAGTTTTTCCACTGAGGACAGTTTTAACTGCATAGGTGAGAAATGTCTCGGGTTTCTCTCGTATTGAGGCTACAAATTGCTGCTGGTTGACACAGCGGACCCTCCCACCAAAACTGTTCTCATACATTCCCAACATAGCTTAAACCTAAACAAGAACGACTCAAGCACATGCATACTATTTTTATTCTCCTCCATCTGCATTAAGATTAAATTTAGTGCATAAGACAGAAGACGAGATGAAGTCAACAAAGTTGCCTTTATTTGTTAATTACATGTTTTTATTATAAATTCATTGTGCCTCGTCAGACTACCACCCCAGGGATACAGAAGATTTCAAATGAAAGTACATTCGGTCTACAGCCAGGCTTTGTTTTTGGTAAGTATCGATTAGTTATCCTGTTTGTGGATGCACAGCACAGCTGGAAAGATTAATCTCATTACCTGTCGAAAATGATCACATCAGTCCAAACATTTCATGGTTATATGTCCGCTCCTGCTCGTGATCTTTTGGGCTTTTTGTTATCTGACTTTGGTAGCTTTTTACTAACTTGATTAACTTTTTCCTGAAGGTCAGTCATCCAAAACAGATGTTTCTGATGTTCCTACTAGTTCTGTGGAGCCAAGCATCAGCAAACCATTTTCCTTCACACCAGGGTAAGTTGACTTCAGTCATGAAAAAAAACAAGCAACCTAAGGTTATTTATTACTGTCGTTGTTGAACAGGTTTACATCACAACTTTATTGCTTTTTCAGGTCAGCAGGGTTTCCTTTCCTTTCTGTTTCACAAGGAGCTGGAATGACACAAGGTAAAGCCCTTTCAGTGACTTGGTATCAATAGTGTTAAATTATCGTTCGACATGTCCACATAGTTTCAGTTGTTTCTCCTTTTATTCCCCAGCAATTAAAGATGTCAGTAAATTCTCCTTTGGTGGAAATGGCAAGATGGTATTTGGTCAGACTGCAGAAGAGCCATTCTCTCTAACCCCAAAGTCTGTGGCTTCTGGTATTAGCACTGGGTCTCCCACTCTGTCTTTAAGCACATCAGGTGAAGCAGCCAAACATAGCTCCCTTTCCGCAGCCTTCAGGATGGAGCCACAACCACCAAAGACCTCTGGAGGTGAAACTCTCGGCTGTTTTTCTGGACTACGCGTTGGCCCAGGAGAAGAAGTCAAGGATACTGTAACAAAGCCAGCTGCTGCATTTACCTTTGGGGAACCTGGACTTGGCAGTGGCAAGGGAGTACAATCATTCAGCTTTGCGTCAGGTTTCCAAAAGCCAGCTGAAGATTCTGGAACTACAGATTTGTCTAAGGGCGCTTCATCAAGCAGTTTGTTCAAGCCTCCTGAAACAAACTCCAAGCCAGCTTTCTCTCTTCCCCCATCTAGTGCCACACCTTCAGCCTTGGCTACGTCTTTTAGTAGCCTTCTTGCCGGTTCTTCAGAGGAACCAAAAGCTCCCCCTCAGCTCTCAGAACCTACACCACCCCCTGAAAAAGAACCAAGCACCACTGACCCAATTGTTGAAAACGCCAATCAGTCTGTGGCCCCAGAACCTGCAGTGGATTCCTCATCCACTGCAACATCCACACCTGCACTTCCTGTGCTGACAACTGCCACTACCCAAGACCTTCCTTCTGCCAATGTTGCACCAGCTGAAGTAACTCTCCCACCACCATCCATCGTGCCTTTCTCAACAGAATCCACCCCAGACCCCTCGTTCACTTCTTCTGTTTCCACTTCTGCTGCTCCCACCATGGCGCCGGTCTCTCAGGGAGCCCCGCCAGCATTCCAGGTTCCCATTTCTGAAAAACCGGGTTCCATTTTTACACAACCTGCTCCTGTGCCAACTGCTACTCCTGTCCCTGCTCCTGCTCCAGCTCCTGCGACGACAGACAGCAGCACTATTGGGGCCACACCAGTTATCAACACAGCTGCTCCTGCAGCCACAACTACCACTCCTACAACTGTTACCCCTGCACCAACCACCACTGCCAACACTGTTTTTGGGCAGCCAGCTGCACCTCCTGCTTCTTCGGCCCCCTCCGCAACAGGATTTGGCTCGACTGGGTTTAGTGCTTCAACTGAGGCGGGTTTTAACAAATCTGTGTTTGGGCAAAGTGGCTTCGGCCAACCTGCTAGCAGCGCTGGATCATCTAGCGGTTTTTCTTTTACCCAGTCAGCATTTGGACCTAGTTGTAGCAGTGCAACGACTGGGGGAACGAGTCTTTTTGGGGCTTCAACTGCTGGCGGTGCAAGTTCATTCTCCTTCGGCAGTGGAAGCACCAACACGGCCAGCAGCATCGGGTCAGGGCTGTTCGGACAAAGCACAGCTCCTGCGTTTGGTCAGAGTTCTGGGTTTGGGCCGCCATCAGGCTTTGGCAGTAACACCACCACATCCTCATCTTCAGGATTCAGTTTTGGTCAACCCTCAGGTGAGTCTGAGCAGTAACCAATGTATTTAAATACTATATTGTTTGCCACCACAGTTTCTATGTAACTCTAATAACTGTCCTAGAACACATTCAATGATCTTTCCATTAAAACTTGCTGGGCTTTAATTTTAGCTCAGTTAGCCAGAAACCATCTTGTTATTCAGAACCATAAAAAAAAAAAAACTCTCAGAGATACGTGGCTAAAAGCGGTAATATGACACTGTTGTATCTTCCGTTGTTGAAGTTAACATCATCTGACACCTTATGAATAAAGATATGTGCCCAAGAGCGATAAGCAGCTGGGTGACGTGTAATAAATGTCAACTTATCTGACCAGCCTGCTCATTTGGTGAGAATTGAAGGTATTAAATGGCAGAATCTTGCATGAAGATGCTTTTTTTATTATTATTGTCATTAATAGCCAATCTTATTGTGTTGCACACAGTTCTCTTTTCAAATATTCTCATTCTATGAGGTTTGTGTTCAAGTATCTGCCAGAATTTAGAAAACCTTTTATACCTCTCTGCAAACTTACTCATTATATTTTATGAAATCATTTAACGTTGAAATAATATGTTCTTGTCCCAGGATTTGGTTGCTCTGCTGCCAACCCCGTATTTGGCCAACAGTCTGCAACTGGAAGTGTATTTGGACAGGTATGATTCACTAACTAGAGCTAATTTTAAACTCTTTTCTTGAAAAGTAGAACATATAAAAAATTGCAATCTTCCTGGTTTGTTTATCCCACCTGCAGTCGTCATCAGGGAGCAATTTGTTTGGTTCGACTTCAGCCAATGCAGCAGGTTCATCGTCTGTTGGATTCTTCAGCGGCCTCGGGGGCAAACCGAGCGAGGATGCCACCAACAAGAACCCATTTGGTGCCACTGCTTCAACCGGAGGGTTTGGGCAGCCCGCTCAGTCTGGTATGTTGGTTATTTTTTCTTTAAAAATAATAAGAGTTTGCATTCACTATAAATGTGAATGCAAAAAAAAAAAAATGAATTGGTCGTTTATTTAATATTTTTATGTATTTACTTTTAAATGTCTGTACATTGAGAACAAAGTGGATCCAAAGCAAAATTGTCTGTGTGCACAAATTTAGACAATACTGGTTGTGATTTTGATTGAACTAATTTTGTATTAAACCTGTCACGAAAACACATTTTGCTATCCCAGGAGTTACTGCAGATGCATGATAATGTTGTCGTTCTAATATATGTTTTCGACTAATATATTGCTAATGGCATAAAAATGCAAGTCTGCCCTTTCAAAGACTAATAAACTTTCATTTTGTACAGAACACTCCAAACTGCAACCGGAAGCTATTTTAAATATAAAACACAAGCAACCACTAGAAATAAAATGGATATAAAACACACACATAACCAAAGCAATAAATACAATGAATTATTATGTCTCTGTATGCGTAATTCCACTTCAGAGAATATTTATCTTCAGAATGGAAATCATTGAGCTCGTTTTAATTTATCATGCAATAAATTAATTGCTTATTGCAACAGGCTTCCTTGTGACCTAGCATTGTTTTCCCATTTTCTCTCCAGGTTCCAACAATCTCTTTGGCAATAGTGGTGCAAAGGCCTTTGGGTTCGGCCAGTCCTCCTCTGCCTTCGGGGACCAGAAATCCAGTGGGACTTTCAGCACTGGTGGAGGGAGTGTTGCTTCACAGGGGTTTGGCTCTTTTTCATCACCAACAAAACCTGGTAGGTTGTAATAAAATGCTAATCATACAACAACATGAGAGATCCTATACAGTCTTGAAAAGTCTAGAAACTGTGGAAATTTACTTTACCATTTTTCAGGTCTGCATAGGTATGGAAAATAGAAAATTAAGTGTGGAATAGTTTAATAGAGATTAATAATTGCAATGGTTTGACATTGATTTATGTTAAATTGACATGATTCATCTTTGCTTTACGGCATCACAAGTTGATTTTAATACATTTTCTATTCATATTTTGCTTCTGCACTTACTGAAAACATACAAATTCAAAAATTATGAAAAAGCATTTTTTTTTTTTTTTTTTTTTTTTTTTTTACTAATTTCTCTAAACTTTTAAATTGGGTTAAATTAGACCTATGGTTCTTAAACTGCCTAATTACTGGATAGAGCAGTAACACAATTTTTAATTTGTTTTATCAAAAGAGATCTCACCTGTGAATGAGATCTCACAAGGCTTTTTTATCACCATAAAATCGAATATAATATTATTCCAAACCAGTAGCTGGGATATAAAATTTAAACTGAGTTTCATCCTAACATATTTTTTTGTCATTTTTCTTCTAATTAGCTGTTGCTGGGATCCCAGCTATCAGCTCCACTGGGATACTGGTAGAGCTCAGCACATTAATGTCCTACCTCTGGCCTTTGTAAGGGGAATGTAATCTTGTTACATTAGCTCAATCAATTATTTACTGGGGCATGCTACTGGCCTGGCTGTAATTTCAGCACAGTGCTTCTACCCTGCTGCTCAGAAGCATCAAATTAGGTGTGAATTATTTGTCCTGTCTGTAAGTTATCACCGTGCTCTGTTTTAAGTTGGTAAAAAAAAAATACTACAAATAAACACACAGTACTCATAAGTTTAATTTACAAACATTTGTTTTCGATGCATTCAAGAAAAATAAACTTTCAATTTTTTTTGTGAGTAAATTGAAACCGTTTTTACCTGTACAGAGTTTGTCTTACACTGCTTTTTTAAATTTAATGTCCCAAGTGTAGTGTTTTTGTTTTCTATTTTTCCTGCTGTGCACAATTGCAAAGCTTACTCATGTTTTCCTTCATGCAGGGGGTTTTGGCAGTCCTCCAGTGTTTGGGAGTCCCCCGTCTTTTGGTGGTTCCCCAGCATTTGGTGCTACAGCATCATTTGGCACAAGCCCCTCCTTCAGCAATCCGATGAATCCCTCGACTGGTAAAGTGTTTGGAGAGGGAACGGCAGCTGCAAACATGGGAGGATTTGGGTAAGAATTTTGATTAGCATCTAACTTCGTCCCCATACCAGGAGAAAAAAAAGACACAATATTTTGCATAAATTGTATTATCAATTGCACGACGACAGACTTTTGCTGAGAATAGCAAAATATTTGATGCGTCAGATACAATCCTTAGTTTTGGGTCATTTTATTGCTGCAGTTTCAAACAGTTTGAAAACGTCACTATGAACAGACTGTTTGTGCTGAGCTGAAAGAGCAACGGCAGCAGAATTCAGCCTGCAGCACAAGCCAGCATTTTTGAAAATCAGAACATCTTCGTGTGCTCGGTTCAAACACACAAACCATACATGCAAATCTTCAAATTAAAGCGGTACAATAAATGAAGATATAAAATACAGTGGTCTAGAAAAGCACTTACGCGGTCAAATCACATGTATCTTCAAATTCAAAGTAATCACCTGATCCATAAAGACTTGAGTTGGCAGAAATTGAAAATATTCAGTTTTTGCTGTATATTACACTCTGAAATGTGTGGGGTGACTTTGTGTCTTGTTGAATCACATTTTGCTTGTAGATTTCTATTTTTACAGAAAATGCTATTAAAATTTAACAAAAAATTGAATATATGAAATTTGTCACCCCTCTCAACTTTTCTAATCTAATGATGGCGTCAATGTTGAGCTCTTGTGTTGTCCTTCCTGTTTATGTGTTTTGATAGTGGTTGGGTTGGTTGGCTCTGGGCCTAAAACTATGGATCTCTGTGCAGGAGTAGATTATTCCCCTCAGATAATCCCACTTTGGGGTCATGCTGCCTGCAGATTAAACAGGCCTGCTCTCTCTACTACATCCACTGGGATGCTTATACTCTGTTTTCCCTCTCAGGAATCGCTGGGTTTGCGTTCTGAAGGACAGATTAAAGACGAACAGATCGTGTCCTCTCATTTCAAAATTCTTGCACGTTATTGTACTTCTTCCGCCTTTCAGGCATGTTTCCTTGGAATTTTACAAGCAAGGAGGGGAATTATGATTTTCTGCTTGTCTACATAAATTACTGATTCAAATGGTGGCTTATATGTGCCAGTGCCAGTTAATTTTAACCTTGATGTGTTGCTATAAGACTATCTTTGTGTGTCAGGTTCTCTTCAGCTCCCAGTGCCCCTTCGTTTGGTGCTCTGGCCAGTCAGACTGCTCCTTCGTTCGGGACCTTGGCCCAGCAGGGCTCTGCATTTGGAAGTCAGCCCAGCAGCTTCTCAGGCTTTGGACAGCAGCCACAGACTGGAGGTGAGGCATTTATTTCACTTGACTTTGTTTTTTTTGTTGTTGTTGTAGTTGTTTCCGTTCACCATATTTAAATTCCAGGAACAAGTTTTACGGTTTTAGTTGTTTAACAGCGTCTCAGGTTATTTTGTTAATTATCTTAAATTTTACAGTCATTCATTTATAGTGTTATATTAATTGCTTTTAAAATAAATTTGTATTTTTCAAAGCAAAATAAAAAATTAGAATAATTGGCCCATTTTTTTTCCCTACACAGTCTGGAAAAAGTACGGACTTACATTTTAAGTATTTTCCTGGTCAGAAGAAAATAGAGCATGTAGAACATTTCTGCTTCCAGACATTATAACTTAAGAGTCACATTCATCCGTCCCTCTTGGCAATCTGTCTATCATCAGTTCATTCATCCATCATTCTGGCAGTCTCTCAATCTATCTATCTTCCATGCATTTAAATACAATCTGTCCATTTTTCCATAAATTTGTCTGTACGTCCATCTATTCATCCATTCATCCAACCGTCCATCCGTCAATCTACCTGTCTGTCCTTTCATCCCCCTTCACCTATCCATTTATCAGTCCATCTATCCATTGCGCTCTTCATCTGAAGACAACAAACACCCATGATTAAATTTCTGTGCATGTTGCTTTAACTTTAAATCTTTCTCCTCTTTATTTCCTAGGATTCTCAGGAAACACGTTCGGGTCTGCAAACCAGTAAGTGTGGTCAATGTGTTTGAAGTGATATTTTATGTGAGTGCTGACGAGCGAACAGAGCCACATATTTGTGTGTTTGCTGTGCGCTGCGCCTGTGGGGTCTAGGAGCTCACATCTTTTCTTCCACAACACTGCTCTCGGTTAAACCTTTCTGATTTAATACCTCCTGATCCAGCCTAATTTGCTTCCTTCCCCCACCTCATCCCTTTTCTTCCCTCCATTCATCCGAATTTAGAAGTGGTCTCTGTTATTTGATTGAACTTCTAGAGAACATTTTCTGTTTTGACCACTGAATATGAATGAAGCCAAATTAATAAAACATTGACTCATATTAAAAATGCTGGAGTACTGGTTAGTGCTGGGCATATTAAATGTGTATTGAAGTCTGTGGAGGTTTAGCTCATCAGTTCTCCTGCCTTTAGTCATTAGTTTTCCTGTTTTTATGCTAGTGCATCTCCTGCCTTTCTTGTCCTTTTTTCTTCATTTCTGCCTCTTTATGTTGCCGTGTGTCACATGGCAACCAGTGTTGCCCCAGGGTCTCTTCCAGTGAATGCACGCTAAAGTGCATAGAACTGTGTGGACTTGTCATAGCTTATTGGACACATTCACGTTCTGATATAAATTTTACAATTACTCTATTTTTTTAAATGTATTTTTTGTGTATGTGTTCTGAGAAGTGCAGAATAACACAGACCTACCATCTTAACTGAAAAAACTGAGAAAACTGTTTACATTGAATGTAGCTGATATTAATTGGCTGTTCTCAATGAAATCTTGATTAGTATGTCACTGTTTTTTGTTTAACCAAAATAGCTTTTGTAACACTCGAAGTAACATCTCGGTAGTTTAGAAATCACTCTTAGATTTATGTATTCAGTTCACATCCAGCTCTTTAGAGGTTCCTAGCTGGTCAGTTGTGGTCAGTCAGAAAATTTTAATTCAGAACCATGAAGTGTTAATTCTGCACAGTAATTTTGATTTGCTGCTTTTATTAGCAAAAAAAAAATTGTTTTAAATCTTAAAGGTGACTACTGTAAACCTCTGAGCAGCCACATCAGCACCCTCATGTGTTTTCTCATAATAAAAAAAACAGATTAACAATTTTTTTTAAAAAAGTTAGTCAAGTTGTCAGTTCGAGCCGTAAGCTTGTGCATTTTTTTAATGTAGCAAACTTCATAGCAAACTTACTGCAAAGTTTCGTGTTTGTTGTTTCCAGTTTTCATGAATACAGTCTTTGCATGCCATTATATTCAGCCTTTTTTGCTAAAGTCTCATTGCAGTAGCTGCTGATACAGATGCTAAAGGTCACAGAGTTTTGGGATATAATATAATAATTGATTATCTCTTTGTCAAATTTTCTAATACCTTGCAGTCCTTTCCTCATTTTTGTACTGACGTAAAAAGCTAAAGTGGTTCTAATCAACTAATAGGACTTTATTTATTACTAGGCTAAACATACAAAGATGTAGAAGAATTTGCTGCTTTATTCTTGCTTAACAATTGCTTTTTTAGCCTATAATAATTTGCAGTAGGATAATATAAAGTTCTACCTATCAATATGACATGTCATTTATTGTCATTTGATGATTACCGTCTGAAAATTAGCTACCTACCCAGACTAAAGGAGTTGGGTGTTTTTACTGATTTAAAAAACATTATTTTCAGTTTGTAGATTAAAGACAATAGGTCATGGTTGAGTTATGAAATTAAACATTAATATATCAATGCATCAGTTCTGCTGAAAGAATAGAAGTTTTTCTTAACGTACACTGTTTAGCCTTTGAACATAACAAAAATATTACCAAAAATAAAAAGTTGCAACAGTTTCTTTGTGTTTATTACACTACTATTGTCTGTCCAGAGTTTTTAAATTATTTTTAACTTTTCTTGTATTGTTTTTTATTTCAGGTCAAGTTCCCAAACTTTTTCTAGCTGGCGAAGCTAGTGTTCATGACATCTTCAAGAGAAAATGACCAATGCTCAGTTCTGTCTGCAATCAAGCTTTTGGAACCATGCAATGCAGGAAAAAAGGGAAACTAACTAAATGAAGCAAATGATGCATTTCCTCAGATTAAACTAAAACTTCAGCTTATAGAGAACCGTTGTTTGTCTTCATGTTCTACATTTCAGCACATTGCATATTTTGTGAGCTCAGTTTGTCCTTTACCTGCAACTGTACGAGCAGAAGAAATGATATACTTTAATATTCGTCAGGGAATAATCCTAATCAAAATATTGTGGCAAGTTTTAAGATATTTTGTACTCCAAAATAAAAATGCAGAGGTACAAAAGGTGAATATGTCAAATTTTAGTCATAATGTTGATGTATTTTAGGAGCTAGCCCACAACACGCTGTGAAACCATTGATGGGTCTGTTTAGAAAAAATTAGAAATACATGTTTGTTTTTTAAATTAAAATAAGAAACAAGGGTGTCTGTTTTTGTGAGAAAAATCTATGTATTTTTTTTAAATCTGGAAATAAAGATTAATTCTTTTTCTGAATTTGATTTTTATATATATATATTAGACGCAATTTTTGCTGATATTTAAAGCTCGATTCTGGTAAATTAATAGGATTTTCATAGATGTGCTTTTGTGTTTATAGTTTTGAACTTTTGTAGACTGAAAGCTTTAATTTGAAAAATAAAAAAAAATATGTAGGAACCCTTCATTTACATTCTACCACAAACAAAAGTATTATTCCGACACTGCAGATCTAGCAGCGTTAAATGTTCCATCTGGGCTTTCTCATTCAGGAAGAAACTCATTTAAGGTTTTTCAAAGCGCTGTATATTTGCCCAATTCTAGATTTGTGTTGTAGCATTTCAATATTCTAACACAGGCAGGGATTGATAATTGCAGGTGCATCCAAACATTATGAGAAGAGGATTAAGATAACCCAATAACGCACTATGCTTTAATGTATTGCCACAGTAGCGAGCTCTGGGCCTCCTTTAGTCGGTTTGGTAATTAATGCTAAATCCTTGTTTATATGCAGCTCATTCCTCCATCTTCACTGAGGAGCACATCCACTCGTATACAGAGCTACACTCTGCAGTGGCACCACTCTGTGGGCGGCGTGTGGTCTGTGACATTGTGGCATGTAGTCTCTGGCAGCAGAGTTGTATGACTTGTGGATCGTGTCAGTGTCACTTCATCAGCCCTTATCTTCTGTCTTTGGCCAGAACATGTGGCAGAGCGCCTAAGCAGCTCTGAAAGAGGCCTGAGAAATGTCAGGGTCGCAGTCTGTGACCTCTAACAGAGACCGGCTAAAATTGTAAAGTCCACATTGGAGTTTCAGTGTACTGGTATATATAAATGGGACCTTGAGGCTGGTGTTGGTGTTGTTAACAGGATCGGAGCAGGTTTCTTCAGCATCAGGTTACCCAATCAGTGCTGTTTGTTCAGCAGCACTGATTTATTCCATGTTCTGGTTAAGGAATTACAGCCGGACACGTTGACAGATTACAGCGCCACACAGCCAGTTGCACAGCCCCAAACTCTGTAATGCTTTCAGCTAAAGCGGATGAGCTTATGAGATTCCCAGTGCCCACGCTACAACGGGTCCCCCATGACGCCGTTAAAAACAGTCCCTTTTGCTGTATTGCGCCTTACCTCGCATCTGACAGAAGTATGCAAATGTAATTGTACCCTCTTTGTTCCCCGTAATTACAAAGTGCTCAGGACGTTGACAGCTGTCTTCACGGAATCCAGATAAAAATAGATGTCCAAACCAAACACCCACCCGTCTGCCCCTCCCCAAGCTGCACCCTGGTTCTGTCCCACCCCCACTGTGAAATGATTAGCAGTTCTTCGCTGCCTCGCTTTGCTGACATATTCATCGTCTCTTCATGTGTGGCTGCACTTCACGTCGCAAGCATCTTTGGTGCCATGAGGCATTTCCATGAACATTTCTCTGGTGAATGTTAGCAGTTGTGGTCAGTCAGGTGTCTCCTGTACTGTACATGTACCAACCATTCTGTGAGCTAGTTTTATTCTTCTTCTTTTTTATTCACAGCATTGTTGAACATGGGTTTCAGCTGAGCAGAGCCTTCCGTTTACCCTGGTGGGTAATTTTGTGTGCACTGATGATCTAATAATCCTCTAACAACCCAGCAGTGCTTTGCTGAGGCAACATCTAGATTAGTGAGTAGGTGCTGAGAAGTTGGTGAAGAGTTACTCTTTTTACATAAAGTAATCTAAAGAAATGTCATGTCATTGTATTTATCCTCATTCTGAGCCATTTGTAACAATTTGCTTTGGTTCCTCTGTGATTATCTTTACTTCTGCGGTATGAATCCAAATCCATCTATACAATGCGTGGGAGCGTTTTCAGCAATTCATCTGAGCTGATTTTGAGAGTTGAATGAAAAACATGCTACTGGTACACAATATAATGCAGATTTTCTCTAATCCACACACAGGGTTTGTATGCAGTATGTAAAATTTGAATTCAGTACTTTCCAATTTGGAAATTGTTTGTATTATCCATATTTTAATTCTTGTCCTTTTGTCCAAAAGCTCTTTTATTTCCTCTCCTTCCCCCCTTATTTTCATCGTTCACTCAAAGCTTTCCAGGTTACATTTTATAAAGCCTATAAACCAGAAATAAAATGATTGTGAACTTTAGTGATTTTTATCTTAAGGTGAGCCTAAATCACATCATCTTTGTATTGCTGGAGTAAATAGTTATGTCACTGTGGAGATGGAAAAAAAAATCCAGAAAGAGTTTATTAAATCTGCATTTGATTCTTGGGTATCAACATTTTTGTAACTAAATTAATCTAATTCAAACAAGAGTCAATTGTTTCTGAAGATATTTCTGTTTTTGGAATACATTTGTCTTAAAACAAGTGAGAAAATTATGTGATTTTCCTACAATCTCTTCCTGTTTTACAGATTAGAACTATTCTTACATGGAGACTGTAGTTAGCAAGGTTTGTGACTAACCCGTCAAATAACCTAGATGGGTCATTTGTCATTAACCTAGTCAAAAGTGTCTTCATTATGACAACTTGACATTAACCAAGAAATCATGATCTGACATAAATTTGTTATAAAAGTATTATTAAATTTTAAAAATGATACAGCCTTATGTTATTAAATCTAAAGTTTAATCAGTAATACTTTTATAACAAATTTATGTCAGATCATGATTTCTTGGTTAAAGTCAAGTTGTCATAACAAAGGCATTTTGAATAATGTCAACTTTGCATTAAGTGTCATGATTTACCGAATGACACCTTATGACAACAGTCATAAATATTCATGAAGACTTTCTCATGTTCATGACATGTTATGTCATGTTTATGACGGTGTCATGACAGTCTTATTCACAACCCGTCAAATGAAACTCTGAAATGGCTGAAAGGAGCTTTGAGGAGCACAAACGATAACATCCTTAACCTCACAGCTTTTAATTACACTACCTGCCTCAGCTGCTTTTCTTCGCTCACTTTCTCTCTGCCTTTAACTTGCTCGGGGATTAGGCAGGTTACTTATCTTGATACTTCAAAGGAGCTTTGCACTAAAAGCTTTAATTTCAGTCAAACTCTTGACTATTCAAAGCAAAGGGCTCACACAAAGTACTCTCACCTTTGCAGGGAAAGCTGTTTACTTGTAACCCAACAAGAAAATAAATAATAGAAAAAAACCCCAAAAAACCCAGGTGCATGCTACAGCAATTTAAACATTTGGCTTCTCTGCGTGAGAATGGATTACTGAGAATGGGCTTAAAGTCTTATCTATTAAGCATGGTCATGGATGTCGGGCATTACCACGGATGTCAGGGCGAAAGGATTTCAGTATCGTCAGAGCTGCTGTGAGTCTTGGAGGAAGGTCAAAGAGGTGCTAATCAGAATGGGAGATATCCGTCTTTACCCCCACCCCGGATTTAAATTTAGATATTGTCGTCCCCGTTTGACGACGGTAGTTTCAAGATTTTGCGACACAGGGGCTGTTGAATCCATTATTTAGGCAAGCAGCCTCTTGAGAACGTTTTAGTTTCAGCTTTTCACTCTGTCAACATGTAGAGTAGGTAATGATGCAATCTGCTGAATCAAAGACTTTCCGCCTCCTTTACCAAACAAGCATCTTCCAAATCAATGCAAATTAAACACTGCAGATTGTCACCAGATGCGTTCTGGCTGCAACGTTTGTGAACTTAAATCAGACAAATCAATATCCAGCTATAAATTCTCTGTTTTGCTCTTTGCTTTACGTGATGAAAAAATAAATAAATGAATAATTTTTTTGTCGAGTCCGGATCCCACTGCAGTCCATCAATTGACCAGCATAAGTAACGTTTAATTGTGCGAAATCGCATGCAGGATGTATGAATATATAATCAACTGACGTAAAATTTAACAAGTTTCACCTATTTCTGCATCTGTCTTTGCTATCCATAACGTTGTGTAACTTTTAAGACAAAAAAAATGCAGGCCACCGTTAAGTTAAAGAACCCTTTGGCTTTATTTCGTTACCCGGAGTTAAAGTTTTCAAACTCACACAAGTTAATTATGAACTAGAGTCAGATGAGAGCTTAACTCTCGCACAAAGGCTGAGTTTGTAATTGCACCAAGTGTCTTGATGCTTTCCCCATCAGGAGCTGCTTGTGATGTCTGAGTTTATGACAAAAAGCCTTGGCAGCGTGTGGGAGGTGTGGGCTCCAGCTCCATCACCTGCTGTAATTACACTGATGGCAGCCGAAGGTTGCCTCTGAGTCGTCCTGCCTCGGCTTGTGGGATGTTCACCGCTTAATAGCTATCATTAATTTAAATGGACTATCACATTATGCCGTGTACGCTAATCAACCATTGTCCTACCTCGAGCTTCGGTCCAGATGTACGCGTCGCTCAAACGTCATCCTCTTACATAACCGCGGGGACTGCGGCGGGAATGGCAGGCTCGGAGCTTAAGAGTGATTTTATCTGCTTTGTCGCGGCGTTTAATTTCAATAAATGTTACATAACGTTGTCTGGATGGCACCTACGAGCGCGGAACAACGTCGCGGCCTTTGTGGGTGTTAAAAAGTTTGAAATTTGACCCCCAGAGGTCAGCCCCATGCGTTCGATCTCACTAATAAAAAAAACGCCTTTCTATCATATTGCAAAGCCTTGGGACTCCTGTTTCGGTCGGGACACTCAGGGCAACCTTCTGTCAGTTTAATAAAAACTTTATAGATTTATTTGTGCTTTGGCTGTTGTTCTGCAGTAAATACTAGAACGTGGATAATCACATCCGCCGTGACATCCAATTACTCATGGAGGGATTTGATCTCCACCTGTTCATGATGCCCTCCACTAAAAACTCTGTGTTTTTAGTAACACATCATGAGGATGCCAGTATGCATCCTCAAGTAAAGGGAGACTGTTTCTCCCTTTACTTGTAAAACTATTCACATACTTACCCAAATCAAATCTGACAAACTTAATCAAGTTCAACTGTTATTAAAATAAACGATGACTTTAGACAAAACTTTTTTCTGTTCATCTTCTTACCTACAAGAATGTTATGAGGAAATCCAGTCATCAATTTCCTCATCATCAAATCGCTCGACATTTTGTTTCATCAAATGACAATCATCCAAAGTCTTCACTCCTAAGACTTGGTCTAAAGCACATCCAGGTGTCCTCTGTCAAACTCCCAGCAGACTGTCTTGTCCTTTAAATCAGGCAGAATAAGATTCAGCTGCTACGATTTTACTCTTACACTGGGGTCATTCTCCAGTTGATTACCTGTCCGACTAACATCCTTCATTCCTCATGAGTGACCTGAGCATGATCTGATTCCAACTCACTTTACGTTGTAGAAGGCATTATGTAAGAGGATGCTGCAAGGTTGAGACCTTGTCCTGTTGTGGGCAGCGGGGCCCGGCTAATACCCGTGGTGAAACGGACTACGGAGTCCGGCGAAAACAGGCGCTTAAATTCCGTGACGTGATAGGGAAAGGGATAAGTAAAAAATTAGCCAATAGACAGTCTAAAATCAAACGACTGGAAGTATATCAAAGATCAGGATCTGCACAAAGTTAAACA